>LOJH01000940.1:22411-52490 GCA_001685095.1 Ellobius talpinus | reverse complement strand
ACACACACACACACACACACACACACACACACACACACACACACACAAACTAAGCACTGCTCTTTATTTTAGTTCAAAACCGGTAAGTGAGCTGGGCAGTGGTAGTGCACACCTTTAATCCCAGCAATCTGGAGAGGCAAGCAGATCTCTGCAGTTCGAGGCCACGCTGGTCTACAAAAGTTAGTTCCACTACAGGCTCCAAAGCTACAGAGAAACCCTGTCTTGGGTTTAGAACCCCTCTCCCCGCCCCCAAATCAATCAATAGACCCCCCCAAATCAATCAATAGACTATGAACATTTGTTAAGGCATCACTTTATGATACACTTAAAAATCATATACATATTATGATTGATAAGGCTGCATAAATAAAGTCAAACGTTCCTAGAGTCAAGAACCACTGCATAAGAATCGCACTGTTAACTAACATGATCTTAAACACTTGTATTCTAGGAACTAAACAAGGCACTTTCATGGCCCCAGAGACAGTGGAAATTACCATAAGCTTGCTGAGTATCAGTCTTTTCACACACCAATTCCATGGTCAAAGAACTAGGAATAATACCGTTCTAATGTATGGATTTCATAGCTACTTTCCCAGTGACAGGCTAATAAATTTATCAGCTAAGAAGCCCTTAAATATTTTTTCAAACCCTAAGTTTAGCAGACTGCCTATCACCTACTTCCCAGTTTTGCTGGTTTGGGTTCATAGACAAATAAAAGAAACACTATTGAAATGATAACAATTTATTTTTAGGAAAATCTGTTGTCACCTACTGTGGTTTAATTTAGGACACCTATTACTTATTTGTATTCATTAATATTTATTTGTACAAATTATAAAACTTTTTTAAGATACTGTCCCTTAAAAAGCATTCTTCTTTTACTTTCTTCAGAGAGAAAAAAAATGCTATTTTACTTACTACATAAATTATCAAGCCAGTACTTACATTCCTATGGCATTATTTTCTCCTTTCATTGTAGAGTTTGCTCCCTTGATAGGCAGGGTAATGTTGGTAAAGGTAGAAAGTTTTCAGTTTTGTTCTGATGCTGCTGTGTCTACTCAAGAGCTTTCAAATATAAGAACTTAAAAATTCTGCAGTATTATTCTTTACACCAAATAAATGAAACTCAGAAAAAAATGACACTAGTCCACGCATCCCCATAAAGAAATAAAGTGGATGTGGTACGGCAGCAGAGAACACCCTTAGTCCCAGGAAACTGAGTCAGGTGGATCTGAGTTTTAGGGCAGGCTGGTGGACAAAGAAAATTGTAGGGCAGCTAGTGACTGAGTAGCCAATAAATAAATAAATAAATGGATGATTGATTGATGAACGGAAGAGAAAGAAAGACAGACAGACAAAGCTAGGCAGGCCTTTACTCAGAAGGCAGAGGCAGGTAAATCTGAGTTCAAGGCCAACCTGGTTTACAAAGCCTAGTTCCAGGGACAGTCAAAGGCTACACAGAAAAACCTTGTCTTGAAAACAAACAAAAACAGGTGCAAAACAAGTTTGTTTCTGAGTGCTATCACTTAATAGACTGCTTATCAAATTGCTTGTTACATAAAATATACTATATTATAGGGCATGCTCCACTTTTAAAATATATTTCTACAAGAAAGTTTATGCTTTTACTTGTAAATTGTTGACTTGTACTTCCAACTTTTGTCAGAAGAGGGAGGAACTTACCTACATTTAAACTTGAAAAGAGTTCTGATAACTCTTCCAAACTACCCTTGGGAGAAAAAAAGCTAGTCGGAACGTATTCCATTTCTAGTCTGACAAGTAACTCCCTTCTGGCACATAGTAAGATTGTAAGAAACAGGTAATACTAATTAATTCTCTGTGGTGTTCTGACAACAGAGAGCAGACACATGGAACTCCAAAGTACTGCTATATCCAATGAAGAATCATTCTTATTTTGCACAAGTGTTTGTTTCATGAACCAATATACAGCAGAAAAACAAAATAGTAAGGTAACAACAGCACCTGCTGTCAACACACATGTGCATGGACATGTCTTTTTCTACATGTGTATAACCATACACAAATAGTTTGCTATTATTACTTCCATTCAACTGAGAAAATCTGAAGGCAAGTTAAAAGTATGTCTGTCAATATAGCTCAGTGGTAGAGAGAGTGTTTATTGCGTGAGTTCCTCCCTTCAATTCCTGGCAAAGCCCCCACAAAATGAGGGAAGTTAAAAAAGATATTCTTAAATTGCCACACTAAAAGAAAAAACTCACACATTTGCAACATTCTATACAAATACATTATTCTAATTTGATATTATCTCTCAATTTTGTTTTTTTTCCATGTGTCACAGAGTTGTATTACATGTCTACAGTGAAATTTACCAATTTGTACAAAGGTAAACAAGCATTTTGGAATATTCAATGCTCACATTATGAGCAAGCATTTTTGAAATATTCAATGCTCACATTATGAGCAATTATCTTCTATTATTCTTTTTACAAAGCTGTTTTTGTTACACTTTTCAAAAATGTCACCAAAAATGTACAAGTTAAACATACTTCAAAATTTTGCAAACAAATTTAAACTGATTATAAAAAACATACTTTACCACATTGCCTAGTATATATTCAACAGTTTATCTCTTTCTAACCCATTTTTTTTAATGATAACCTTAAAGGTACTTTAAAACAAGGAATAGGGGGCTGAGGTTGGTCCACTTTAGTCAATTAATGTCCATTTTATGTCAACAACAAAAGGCCATTTGTGACTAAACAAAGTCTAGGGGGCTCTGTCATATTTTACTTACTCTGGGGCCACCTAGAACAAAATAAGGAATTTCAGACTAAGTAACTCACCCTGCATATTAATAAATGACTACTTGCTCCATTCTCAACCAGATTGTTAGCTATGTATGTGACTTAGATGGGCATGCAGGTCTGCTTCCATACCTGTTTTGTCTTAGCAAAATAACTTAAAACAAGTCATTCCTTTAAATTACTAAATGAAAAACTTGCTAATTTAAATTTATCTAATATAGGCTTCCTTGACCAGAGTAAAGTACAAGGACTCACGTCCATTGCTTGTTTTGTGATTTCACAACTCTAGAAAGGACATTACAACTAGAAGGGGCTTTGAGCTGTTAAGAAAGGTCATTGGGTGCTACATGATAAATATGATATGCTGGCATATCTAACGTTTGTCTATTCCTTCTTGTTTGTTTGTATGATAAGACAAGCTAACCAAGAAACGGTCACAGTCACCTACCTAAACAGGTACAAGAGAAAACATTGGAAAACTGGTTCACCGTAACACCATTATTTCCTGCAAAACTGAGGAGTTTCAGGTTTCCCCATCCTTCTGTCCCTCAAGCAAACACAAATTGCTAGTTCTCCACTAAATAGATCTATACCTACTGTGAGATTCTTTAATTAGATGCACAACACACACACTCCTCTCTTTTTACAAGTACATTTTAAAACAGTGGCCAGTACAGGTGTTTCTCCAACTCTACCATATTTATCACCACTATTTCAGGTGTCCACTTCCTACCTTATACAACAAACCACAAATGTCTTACTGTTTGCCCAGGCCCAGAGCATCACCGAAGGTCAGTAAACCAAAGATCCTGCTTATACATCATTTACTATAGCACACTAACACAGACCAACACATCAACCTGATCTGAATCAACAATTTCTAGTACACATATTGGTTACAGATTCCTTTCAACTTCCCTGAGAGTGAATACCATATCCTGATCTGCAAGCTTGAATTATGAGAGCCTTATGGAAGGGGACATTTTAACAATGCTTGTAGTGTCTACCACCCCCAAGTAGCTCTTGCCACAACTTTAACTTTTGAGCATGCTAAGGATATTGCAATAAGGATGGCAGTTTGGGTTACAATGTTTCCTTCCAATTCTTAGATCTGAGGTCTAATAGAAGTGAGGTCTGATTCATGTTATTTTCTGCTTCATGCTGTAGTTTTCTAATACACCAGCTGAGGCCAGTATCTCCTTGAAGTGGAAATCATGCTTTAAAATATCTTTAAGAGAAAATAGATATCTCACAAGCTAACTAGTTAATAGTCACAAAACCTGAAAAATATTAAATTCAAAAGGAATGCACTGTGCCATCTGAATTCCACATGTTATTAAAACCACTGACTGCTAAGTGCTATTAACTAAATCAATACTTGGTTTGGGTATCAAAGACAAAAAAAATTGAGTCTTGAGAATTATTAAAAGAAAAGCCAAACGACTATTTTTAGACCTAAGTCTGCCTAATAACACTCTAAAAGACTGAAAAAGAATTTATAATTAAGATCTTACTCGAGCCAAAGGAAAGAATATTACAAACTATAATTCAACGTGCAGTATCTAGTAATAACAGCATACCTTTTCTCTCTGTTTTCTGTGCAGGGACAGAAGCTGTGGGTGTAGGCAGTTTTGATAAAGTAGATGCTCCATTAGCATCAAATGATTTCTTTGGCTGGTGATCAGACTGAAGCGTAAATGGACTAGAAGGAACAGTGCTTGGGGTAGCGGTTGGATGAACCACTGGTTTGATGGGGTGCTGTACTGGCGTAGAGCTACTGTGAGTCTCTGCTCTTGGCAGTCTGTAGTCTTTGTCATTGTGTCTGCTTGTTTGAGACAAAATATTCTGTGGGAGCAAACTACTGGCATCGCTGGAATGCTTGTCTTCCACTGTAGTTCACAGTTCACAAAAGATGTTGGAATGACAGAAGGGGGAAGAAAAACATGCTGTTAGAATCCTGTATTATGAACATCAGCTAATTGAGCAACATAACTGCAATTATGTTCCTTTTCATAAAACTGCAAGCCCAGTTAGTATCTGCAGTTTTATCAATGGTATAAATATCAATACAGCAAGTTTTAAGTACTGTAAGTATTAATCTACTCAGAAACAATAGGTCAAATTGTTTAATGGATTCTTTGAAGTTAAACTATTTCAAAAACTTTTAAAACAGTTATAACATTTTACTCAAAAAACTGTTTCCAAAAATAAAAAGGCAAGAGCTTTTTTTTTTTTTTTAAAAAAAAAAGGATCATAGATTCATATAATTAACAGAATTATCCAGTGGTTAAATTAGAAGAGAACATTGGCATTGATAATTTCAGGGTTTTTTTTTGAATACTAAAGCTATTAATGTGGACTCTAAAGTGTTTTATTCAGGGCTTCCAATGATTTAAGATGGTTTAACATACACTGAATTGTATATGTTACACAATAGATAGATAAATCAGTAAAATATTTTTAATAACACCGACAAGGGTAAAGTAACCATATTTCACATTCACATGCTATTCTGAAGTCCAACATATGTAAGCATAATCAGAAAAATGTGCTCATCACCAGCAACTATATCAGAAGCATTTAAACTTACAAAGTATAAGAAACAGTTCAAACTCTGCCAATAATTTAAATTCTGATATGGTGCTCCCACAAAATAATACAAAAGGAGGAAATTTTTAAAAAGCATGTAGACAAAGATCATTAATTAAAGCAAAAAACCTTTAATATCAGAAAGAAACATCCAAAAGAAGAAACACCCTAAGATTAAAAGGATGGGACAGGTTTTGACAGTTGCATAAAGGATGCCCACTGTTGAATATTTTTTTCTAATCTACAGCTCTTCTAAATCTTCAGATCAAGAAAGTACAAAAAAAGACTCAAGCGTAAGTCAATTTTAATTTGTCACTATAAAACTACCACAGTACACTCAAGGTCCTCAATTATATCAAAAGAAACTCTCCAGTTATTGAATATATAGATTCAGCATGTTACACAACTCACTAATAACAGAAACAAACAGATGAGCTTATGACAGTGGTGTACAAAATACTACTTGAATCTTACTCTAGTTTCTTCTTAAAAAAAAGGATGCACCTATAACAGAAACTCTCAGAGACATGTTCATCAGAAATAACACCATTTTAATTACCTGTAACTTTTTTCTTAACCCCCCCAAAATTCCCCTTTTAGTTCTATATAACTAAAAGCAAAACATAGTCAAAATGTTCAGAAGAAAATTTTAAAATGTTAAAATTTTAAGTCAAAAAGACAGCATAGTATAGGAGCTGAAGAAAATGGAGCACCAAGTGCTTCCTCCTCTCCATCACAAGACAGCAGGCATTTACAGAAGTGCCTCAGTACCACTGCTCTCCAGGCTTTTCTGAATGCCATGATAAAAGGTGTGTGACTAGCTAATCTAACATGTATTGATTTATAATACAGGACAATCTCTCTAACAAAGAATGGCCAGATCCAAAATACCGCCAGAGCAGTAAGAAATCTCAATTGAGGTTGCTCTAAATTTACAGAACTCATACTATTAAGTCCAGAAAGCCATAATAAAGAAGTGCAGAAGTCCATTTTTCAGTAATCAGATTGTGGTAAAAACTCTACTACCGCTCTGCATGTAAGAATCTTTCCCCTGCTTTCGTCTCTTGAAATGAACACATCCTAAGCACTATTCTACTCAAATGTCAAACACACATACACAGAACAATGACAGTGTCAAGTAACTAAACTGAATACTGATTTTATTACTATAGCACCTTATATAACTTAGTGGAAAAATTAAACAGGAAAAAATGAAACCTAATATAACTGAAGTTCTTTCTTAACCACTACTTAAAAGTTTAAAAATAGTAAAAGCATGTATCTCAAAAATATTCCTAGGTCAAGAGACTAAAAGTTTAACATTCTACCTTTTTTTATACAGATCTACCTGTTTGTCTCCCTAGTATAGCGATTAAAAGTTGTGCACCACCATATAAAGCCTTTCTAACTTTTAAAATTAGAAGCATGCCTTATTTTGAAATCATGAACAAGATGCCGGCATATAAAAACATACATACACAAAAAATAACCCGTTCATCACTGTTTCTTAGAGTTTACTGCCAAGGACCTGCTCTGCAGGGGGAGAGAGGATGTTCAGGTACCAAAGAAGTGTGGAGGGGAGTGGTGATGGGGCAGGAGGACAGACACAATCTGAGGGTGAATCAGATTGGCTGTCAGCGCATTTAATTGAAAAAAAAAACTACACTTTTTTGTTTTATGTTTATTTTCTAGACAGGGTTTCTCTGTAGCTTTGGAGGCTTTCTGAAACTCACTCTGTAGACCAGGCTGGCTTCAAACTCAGAGATACTCCTGCCTTTTGACTCCCAACTGCTGGGATTAAAGGCATGTGCCACCATGGCCCAGCTAGACTACACTTTGTATAATTGCACATAGGATTAAACAGGAGACAAGGGACTTGTGAGCTGAGGTGTGGCTTGAGATCAGGGGTTGAGGAAGCTAGCATTGACTTTGACAAAATGACTTCTACCAAGCAGGAACTTTTCTCAAGTCCCCAAGGGAATGGAGACTCCTGTCCAGATGCCTGACCTCGGGGGGAGGGGGGAGGGACTTCTGGGAAGCAGACACTATACTGTATGTTATGGGCCTGTTTTCCTCATAACATTCCCAAAAGGGAAGGCCCTGATAAATTACTCTTTTCCCAATATACTGTACCATTCTTATTTCTCTACATCTATTAACTGAATTCTTGCCCCTAATGGCTTCAAACTCGAGATCTGAATTGTAGGCATCTCATCCTTGGAATCAGGTGTCTAGTAAATCTCTAACTTTCCTGTTCTTGGTGTGGTTAGTAAGGCACAATGTAATTTCTGGTACTGTGGTGGCAGGGATTTTTTCTTCCCAAAGAATTAATTTTCTTTAAAGAGGCTACCATTGTACATTTTTATTCTTTACCAAAGCCAACACAAAATTTCCTAAAGGGAAAGGCATTAATAATGAAAATCATTAAAAGTGAAAGCAAAAAGGTGCTGGAGAAGTGTGTTCTGCAATATTAAAATGCAAGCAGCAATAGTAACTGTTGCAGGAGCTCCTTCCGCTCCTTCAGCCAATAGCTGCTAAGATTCCAGCCCATTGGGGCGTGGTCTCTCTCTAAAAAAGCAGCAACTGCCCTCTGCTGGCTCTCTGGCTTCCGGCTTCACTTCCGGCGACTATGCTCCTTTCCTGACTGTTGGTGTTTTGTAAGTTTTACCCTTAAAATAAATACCCCTTTAAATCCCAACTGGTGTGGGATTGTTTATGACTTATGCCTTCAAGTAACCATGCAGTCCAAGCCAGTTTACCTTTATTTATAAATTCTAAGCCTGGAGAAGAAAGACCTTTCAAACTTTAAAAATAAGAAAACAAAATGTACTACACCATGACTTTAGCTACAGACCCATGGACCATAGAGGGACTCAGTTAAGGCACATATAGATCAGCCAGAAATGGAGACATAGCCTTTCCTTTTTGAGAACTACCAGCCTAAAGGTAGTTACAATCAGTTGGCCCAATTCAGTACCTTCTAATTCTAGGATTTATTTCATAAGCACAATAGATTTTCCTTAAGTCTTGATTTTAAAAGTTCTTTTCGAGTCCACATGTCACTCCTACATGATCCCCCTTCCCCTGCCAGGCTATCAATTGCAGGAGACAACAAACTATTTGCTATTTAATTAACCAAAATAAAAACTTTTTGTTCAGCTTGAGACAAAGAGCAACACAGGATTAAAACCCACAATTTATGTCTCAAAATGAAATGTACTGTAATTCTCTAACTTAATACTTTAAATTAGTCCTTTTATTCATATTTTGAAGATTTAATGTAGCTATACTAAGAAGTTCACCCTAACTAATTTTCCTATCAAAGAATAAATACCTCTTATTGAAAATTAGTTGTATATAAAGTACCTTAAATACAGCTTGAAGAAGTTTCTGTAATAAATATTAATGTTTCTGTGAAGCCACAGATCACAATTTATACAGATCTCTAAACACACTGGAATTAACTTCTAAATACAGATAATGGAGTTAGATCCCAGGAATATTATTATAAACCAGGGATACACTGAAAACACATTACAACATGTGAGCTACTGAAATAAACAAGAGTACAGCCTAGACTACATGTGCACTCAGTACAGTCAGGCAAAACATTAATTGTGAAATTAATTTTCTAATAAAGTGTTACTATCTGATGATTCTCTAACATTATAGTGAAAATGACAAAAGTTTTAAAATTTGCTTTTGCATTACTGATATGTCAAACAAAATCCAAATTTGTGCCCGTCTAACATTTTGATAACTCATTGGTAACAAAATGTCAGTAGGGCACTGGTATCAATCTGTATGGCTAGAACTCAATTATTATTACTTTGAAAAGTAAAATCTTGCTATTTACCAATTCTGTATTAATGAGAACCACATATACCACTATTCACCCTGAACCTGTTTCCCTTTCCAGGAAATAATCGAAGAAGTTGATAACAGAAATCACATATATTTTCATGGCAATTTACACATGCAGATGGCATTGGTAAATTAAAACAAACAATAGCAACAAATCAAAAGTACTGTTAGAAAGACAACAAAAGAACACTTACTCCCACTGGTGAACCCACTAGTGGCTGTTGCTTGCATCACCTCTCTTCTGTAATCCCTATCTTTTGGGAAACTATTAACTGCCAACTTATTTGCTTCTTTTTGTCTCTGTTCTCTAGAAGGAAAAGATCAAACATCAGTTTATGAATAAAAATGACATGAAGTACTTGAGTCTCTGTAGTAACTTTTCTTACCAAATGTTCAACAAAACAGTACATGGAATAAAAGGGAAAATGATTTGCAGTTGAAAAACTGGTCTCCAAAATAAAATACAGCAAAAGGAGAACTAAGAATGTTTTTCAAAGAAAACCACCAGCTATTCATACTAACTCCAGTCTAAACTCCCGAAAATAGTTCTACTAAAAACTGTAGTAAAGTTTTCACATAAATACTTCTATTAAAATATAAAGATATTGTCACACATCTTTAAACCCAGCGCTTGGGAGGCAGAAGCAGGCCTGTGGGTTCGAAGACAGTCTGTTCTACAGAGCAAGTTCCAGGACAGCCAAAGGTACACAGAGAAACCCAGTGTGTGTGTGTGTGTGTGGGGGGGGAAGTCCAGAAGGAAAGTGTGGTAGATAAAGGCAGGAGTATTAGGATTTCAAATCCAGCCTTGGCTAGAGAGAGAATTCTAGACCAACCTAAGTACCAAATTTTGCCTCTAAACAAATTAATAAAAACCTCTATTACAATGTCAAATGACACATTACTAAGTATTTTATCAAACAGACTGAGTGTTCACAGGCCTTCATACATGGTTGCCTGTACAAGAAATTATTTTACATGAAGAGAAAACAAAGAAATGGGACAAAACTAAAGAAATAAATGGTTTCACTATGTAGAACTTAAAGATACTGTTTAATGCCACAGTATGCTGACCTTCAGAATTAAGTAGGGAATACTACCAGATTAAAAAGCAAATACCTTTCAAGCCACTCTTTTGGTTTTTCCCACTGTGAAACTTCTGTGCGACAATTGTAGTAATATTTTTTTCCAGAAGAGCTAATATGCTCAGACCAGTCATCTGCAGAATCATAAGGCTTAAAAATAATTTTAAAAATTACAAAATGTCATTTAATCATTTGATATGAAATATTAAAAACTTCAATGAGTTTTATACCAAACATACATACACATACATACACACATACATACACACACATACATACATACACACACACACACATATATATTAGAATACTGTGTCTACTAAAACCTTATATCTAGAAAGATAATTGTATTACTTTATTAGGCTTGGGAAGAGCACAAGATTAATATCTTGAATTTAGAAGGTTAAGTAGCATTATCTGCAAAACCAGTGACACGGGAAGTGGTAAATGCTGATCTCAACTGACATGAAGGCATGAAATCATTACTTCTAAACTGAAAAGGAAAATGGCAAGCACACGGTGTTAAAGGACAGCCGACCATTATGTGCTGTTACTTAGTGAAAAAGGAACCAAAAATTTTTTAAGACAAACAAAAGTTGAGAATTTTGTTTGCCTTTAAAATCCATGGCATAGGCTAAGTACTAAGAAGAATTTTGTCTAATGGAGAACACAAGGTAGCAGTATAGTTCTTAACTAATTTTCAAAATCCTCAGTTGATTCTGTGTAGACACTAGATAGGCCATGTGAAATAATGATGAAATTAGAGAAATCTGGAAAGCGGTTACATGGAACTGGTGCCTAAGATTAAAAAAAAAAAAAGGCAGGTAAGCCAAGTACTTGGTTCATCAACCCCAAGCTATCCAGAAACTGTCAAGTATTTTTGTTTTGGCTGTTCTCCTTTAAATGTCTGCTCAGAGGTTAACATTAGCCAAGAAGTGATAAACAGTTGAGAGACTGGTCAGAGAAACATACTAAGATTAAGGCTAATAATAAACAGACACTCAGCAGAATAGATAGATACCAGTGTCTAAACCACCAGTGCTTTTCAAAGTAATAGTCTGCAATGTCTGCTGTCTCAAGGGAATCAACATTCTGTATCAGAATATATAGGTTCAGTGCTTCTTTTACCAGAAGATCTGTCCGGGAAGGTGCATGGGGTAGGGGTAGGGAAGGAGAGATGCTAAACAACAGTGTTCATTTTTAAAGCACTGGTTTACATTTAAGCAATCTTAAAACAAACAAAACCCTCAAAAGTTCACAGAACATGTAATTCAGTAAAACCCTGTCTTCCACCACACAACGTTTACAGCCTTGAAATTTAAGGGTCTACAACACTAGGATCAAATCTCAGCTGTACAAGTGGAACATCTTACTATACAAAGTAAGTTGCAAGTTACTTTCCCAATCGCAAACCAATGAACATCATCTCAACACCATTTCTATTAAGGAGCCAAGTATAAAAATCCCTTAAACAATGGTGTAATTTAAAAATACCAATGTGTAATGGCAGGAGTCAACATTCCTGACTTTACAAAAAGTATCTAAAATTAACAAACTATAGCCCTGCATACAGTTCATATTTTCTAAATTAAGCTTTACATGTAGCCACAGACTCTAAGTAATATTACAAATACTTGAGGAAAAACCCGAGTTTCTTCCATATGACCTCCCTTTCCCTCTTCAATCTATCTTAATCAAAGGGGCATTTACTCAGAAGCTATGGAGAACTTGTGAACGAAGGCACGCTCCAAAATAAATAAGCTGGATAGGAAACATCTATGATATTCTTCAGAAAGGTTATCTTCTATTAAAATGTTACACATATTAACATGCTTGGCTTGGTTGGCATTTTAAATTGAGCATTAAAATATTTTTTATCTTCAATATAGTAAACATCAAGTTTTCATAAATTCAGTAAGAAAAGCGTATGAATGCATGACTTTAAAAGACAGATCTCTAAGGCTTTGCAGCCAGCCTGGTCTGCAAAGCAAATTCCAGACCAACCAAGATTAATTACATAGTGAAACCATGTCTAAACCCTCCCACAAAAGGAACTTCTACCAAGATACCTATCTACTCTCTCCTTAAATTCAAACCTTTTAGATCTCTTACATGAATGTGGTTGTTTCTTCTTCAAAAAAGTTATCTCCACTTTCTCAACTGTTCATACTATCAATTTTCCTAAAATTACAGAAATGTGATATCAATTTATGAATTACTAATAGCTCATTAAATAACAAAGCTGGCCTTCCCTATTAACAAAAAATTTCATGAAGTCCTAATAATTCTTTGATAAGTCTTTTAGTAAATTAAGGAGAATGTCTCCAGGCAAAACTGGCTGCAGAGCTAGGCATGGTGATAAAGCATATCTTCAATTCCAGCACTCAGGAGGAAGCAAAGTCATGTGGATCTGAGTTCTAGTTCTGCCTGCTCTACATAATGGGTAGCAGGCCAAGTGGAGCTACAGTGAAACCCTGCCTCCAAAGGAAGGTCTGCAAAAATATGGTATACTCAAATGAACTCTAAAACATCAAGAGCCACTTAGCAGATAACAAGAGGGTTTATTACATGAATGTCAAGTTTGAGCTAAAAACACTTTCAAGCTACTCAAAATTAGGGTAGGATACTTAGAAGACGGAGGGATTCCATTAGTGTTCTACTTTTGTTTTTAATTGGACTTATGTGCATACATATACACAAACTTGTGCATGATGGGGGAGGTAAGAAAGCCACAATGGTCAGAAGGTACTGTGAAGTAGTTGTGTATTCACTTTCCATGGATTGGACTCAAGTCTTCAGGCTTGAAGAGCAAATGTCTTTCCTTTAGGAGCCTCCCCCCAGCCCTATTCAACATGTTGTTTCTAAACAGGAATAAATTTTTTCTACCTTTTTGGTTGTAAGTCTAGCCTTCGAGCACATTTTTTCCCCCTAAATGAGTCAGAGAGCCCTTGTTTCAAAGTCTACATACTCAGGGCTGGAGAGATGGCTCAGAGGTTAAGAGCACTGACTGCTCTTCCAGCAGTCCTGAGTTAAATTCCCAGCAACCACATGGTGGCTCACAACCATCTGTAATGAGCATAATGAGATCCGGTGCCCTCTTCTGGCCTCCAGGCATACCATGCAGACAGAATGCTGTATCCATAGTAAATTAATGAATAAATCTTAAAAAAAAAGAGAGAGAAATAAACTGGAATCTTGGCGATAAAATAACTACCATCATTTCTTTCCTTACAGTATCTTAAACTACTCTATATTTTACAAATTTGATATTTAACTAAATATTACTCTTAACACCCCAATCTCCTACAGGAATGTATAGTCCCACCCAACTTGACAAAAGAAAATACAATGCTAAGATCTGCCTTTCAACACCAAATAAAACATAATAATCATCCAAAATATCTAAGGTAAAATTTACTGAGTTATATAAAATTCTCAGAGAATCTTTATGTGTTTTTGTCTGCATGTATATATGTACAATATATGCAGAGCAGATGCCCACCAAAGCAAAAGGCAGTGTCATATACCCTGAACTGGAGTTACAGTTCGTTGTGAGCTATCAAAGTGGTGCTACTAGGACCTGAACTTGGGTAATCTTGGAAGAGCAGCAGGTGTTCTTAATCTCTGAGTCATCTCTCCAAATGCTTTGCTTTTAACTCTTTCCTGTATTTGACAGTCCTAATAGTGATAACTTTTAAAACTACAAATCTACAGCTGCTTTGCATTACATATTTCATTGGTTCTCCAATGCTTTTCCACGAAATTCACTTTCTTTGGTAACACAGACACTATGATTCAGGTCTGATGTTTTAGTCTTTGGACAGTTCCTTCCCTTTCCCTAAATTATCAAATATTCTTGTTAAGTTTTTGCTAATTCCCTCAGTTTTGCCTCCTGTATCAGCCTCCCAAGTTCTGATATTATTGGCATATGCCATCTTTTCCATCAATTTCCACACATCTCTTTCTTTTAACTGTTGTTGTCGTCCTTTTTAAGACGGGATACCACACGCCTTTAATCCCAGCACTCAGGAGGCAGATCTCTTTGAGTTCCAGACCAGCCTGGTCGACAGAGCTAGTTCCAGGACAGCTTCCCTGTCCCTGTTTTCTCAAAAACAAACAAAACCTAATAATATCTTAAACTGGCTAAGTTATATACAACTTGTTGGGAAAAATGGGAGGTGTTCTTAAGAATCCCCAAATAAGCTTTCACAACATTCTGAACTGTTACCATTTCTGTCACCAACACTACACACAATCAAGTTCCATGAAAATGAGCTACAAATTATTCTTCTGCTAAACGAATACATTTGGACCCACACTGAAATAGCCAGTTATTTCATTAACCAATATTTGCCACCATATTTAAAATTATGGGCTTTTTTTGTTGTTAATGTTGTTTATTTTATGCCTTTTAGGACCAGGATATTGTCTTCACTCTCTGGCAAAGTACAAAGTTCAGAGCAGAGAATAAACAAGCAACTTATTTATCACTAAAATAAAACAAACCTTAAATAGCTTTAGAAAAGTTGGTCATATAAAACAAAGGCAATGTTTCTTGTTATATAAGCAATACATCCAAAAATACATTAAGCTCAAATCCAATTGAACCATTTTAAAAATTAAAAGACAGCGTCTAAGAAGATTTGTAGTGTTCTTTTTCATTTCAACAGACAGCCTTTTAACCAACTGAATATTGTCTTAATACTTACTGCATCTGAAGTTTTGCTTGGATTATTGCTTGGATTAGAAGAATGTGAATTTGAACTATGAAGAGCACTGTGGTTGTGTGAATTTTCTTGTGGCGAGTAACTGGTCCCTTAAAGAGGAAGAACAAAGAATAACCATAATAGTCATAGATTTTTTTAAGCCATGCCACTGTAAATATTATTTGACTATCATATCCTACGGACATCAAAAAACAAAACAAAACAAAAAACCCCAAAAAACAAAAAAAAAAATCAACAAAACAAAACCATGTAACCCTTTAGTTCAGACAAGCATCGAATTCATATAGCCTAGCATCAATGTTGAAATTATAGGTGTAGGCTATAACACCGAGCTCCACTCATGCTTTGTATACTACAAAACAGTCTGATCCTGCTATAAATAGACATGGCTTAAAAATAAGACTGCATAGTTGAACATGATGGTACACATCTTTAATCCTAAAACTCTACAGGTAGAGTAGGATCTCTGTGAGTCTGAGGTCATCCTTTTCTACATAGTGAGTTCCAGGACAGCCAGAACTATTGTGGAGACTTTCTAAAACCAAACCAAACAAAAAACAACAAAGAAGGGAACCACAATGACAACTTTTGAATGGAGTGTGAAAACCCAAATGATTAAGGACAAGAGATTACAGAAAACTTGCTGGTTTCAGTATTTTTGAAATCTGATTTTTAAGAATAATCCCTAAACTTGCTCTTTTAATAGTTTTGAAAAATTCCTAAACCAAAATATCAAGTTTTTTTAAGAGTTTAAAATCTAAGGGAGGAACCTACTCAAACTGGTAAATACAACATAAAAAGCTTGCTCCTGACAGGGCCAACTCTACCTAAACATTCTTAACAATGACCCGAGTCTTACTAATTCACATCCCAAAGACACCAGGGTTTCTCCACTACTGTTTTAGGGAAAGTCAATGTAGAGGGCTTGGAACATAGCTCAACACACAGTACTGTCTGTCACATCAACACAAAAGACACCAGGAAAATAAAATAAAAGCCAAGGATCATAAATCTAAATATGAACAAAAACTCATCAATAAATGATGTAAAAAGAGTCAACACATGTCAATGTTTCCACGTCATTTCAGTTTTTCAGGCAAGAGACAATATAACTGACATTTCATTTATTGTTTGGTTTTGTTTGAAGGTTTCTTTGTGTAGGCTATCTTGGAACTCTATAGGCCAGGTTGGCCTCAAACTCAGACATCATCCTGCTTCTGCCTCCCCAGTGTTGGGATTTAAGGTGATTCACCACTTCCAGGCCATAACTGGCATTTTAAAGGAAAATATTGGAGACAGTATGGATGCTAACCATAACAAATAAAGACTAAGAGTGGTGTGTTTCAGATGGGTTAAGTTAATGGTCCTGTGGTCCATGAATTACCAAGAAAAACTAAATGGATAAAAAAGATGAACTGAGAGATGGGAACGACTACTGAAATTCAAGAGATCCAAACAGAAACTGTCAGCTCATCTATTCAAAACCAGAACAGAGAGGAGCAAGTATTTGAATGTAGACTGCCAATTCCCCATTAGAGGTCAAAAGCAGATGAATTTGGCGTGGTAATACACAAACATCAGTGACAAACAAATAGTAATCAGCGACAGCTACAGCCAAGATTAAATTTTGGTTATGGGTCCTTTTAAGTGAAGCTACGAATAGACTCAAATGTTTAAAAAAAAAACTATTGATGTCACAAAAGACAAAGAGGATTAACCATTAGTATGGTTAACAAAGTTAATCTAGCGCCAATGTGGGCAATTCAATAAAAGAAATTCACACAAAAGTCTAACAGTGGCAAAGCCTAAAGACTTGCATCTACTTATATTACAGTTATAATCTTATAAGTTAACAAATCATTTTTCTAGATATAGTAGGCAATAAATAAATCCAACAACACAATAAAATCTGAAACCAATCAAAATTAGGCCAAAACAGGACAGAGGAAGGCAGATCTCCAAGTTTCACACCAGTTTATCTCAACAGCTCATATTAATGAGGGGACCTAAATTCCAGAAAAATTCCTAATAAGAGCTACTCACCATTATCTAAGCTATGTGCACAAAATGCATCTTGTGTTGAACCTCAGTTTCCCACTGAGAGTCTAAAATTTTCTATGTCCTAGGCAGTTGGTAGGGGTAAAACTACATCAAGCTAATTTTAAATTTAATTTGAGCTTCCAAGAGATAGTATTCCAGAGCTACTATTAAAATCTGATGCTGGAAGAATGATAGGTATTGTTCATAGGCTACTAGGTAGAAGACACTAGGTAGGTAGTGTGGTGCTGGATTCCTCCATGTTGCACCATGTGTATCTTTCTCTACTCTAGAAAATCAACATCATGATTAAGGACTACAAATTAGATCCTGAAGCTTCAAAACCAATCAATGACAATGGGATGGTATTAAGGGCCTCAAGATAGTGGTTCTCAACCTTCCGAATGTTGAAATCTTTTAACGCAGTTCCACATATTATGGTGACCCCCAACCATAAAATTATTTTTGTTACTAGTTCATAACTAAAAATTTACTGTTTTGAGACTTAAAGTAAACATTAAGATGTGTTTCCCTTTTTTCCATTTGATTTTTTGCGCCTTTGTCAAAAACCAGGTCTTTGAAAGTGTATGGATTAATATTCAGGTCTTGGATTCAGTTCCATTGGTCCTCCTATCTGTTTTTAATGCCAATATCAAACTGTTTTCAGTACTGTAGCTCTGTAGGAGAGGGATTGTGATGCCTCCAGAAATTCTATTATTGCTTTCACTATTCTGGGGATTTTTTTGTTGCCGTTGTTACTTTTCCATATGAAGTTGAGTACCGTTCTTTGGGGGTCTGCTAAGAATTTTGCTGGGATGTTGAGGAGCATTGCATTGAATCTGCAGATTGTTTTTGGTAAGACTGTCATTTTTACTATGTTAATTACTATTTATATTTATAATATTTACTATGTTAATTCCCAAGAACATGGGGAAATCTTTCCACTTTCTGATGTCTTCTTCAATTTCTTTCTTCAGAGATTTAAAGTTCTTGTCATACAAGCCTTCCACTTGTTTGGTTAGAGTCACTCCAAGATATTTTATGCTATTTGTGGCTACTGTGATGTTTCTCTGATTTCTTTCTCAGCCCATTTATCATCTGTGTATAGGAGAGCTACTGATTACAATATACCAATGATGACGTGATGTAATCCAAGAAGGCATATACCAAGGCCACCACACCTATTGTTCAAAAAGGCCTACGCTATGGAATAATCCTATTTATTGTATCCAAAGCATTATTCTGAGCCTTTTATCACTCAAGCCTAGTACCTACATGACCTAGGGGGCTGCTGGCCACCAACAGGAACTACTCCACTAAACCCCCTAAAAGTTACTCTTCTGAACACATCAGGCCTACTGGCATCAGAAGTGTCAATTACATGAGCTCACCACAGCCTGACAGAGGGAAAACGTAATAGCCTAAAATCAAGCCCTATTAATTACACTCTTACTAGGAGTTTACTTTACCCTCCTATAAGCCTCAGAATATTTTGAAACCTCATTGTCTATCTCAGACAAAATCTATGGGTCAACATATTTTCATAGCAACAGGCTTCCACAGACTACATGTAATCATCAGATCTACCTTTCTCATTATGTCTCCTTCGACAACTAAAATTTCACTTTACATCCAAACATCAATTTGGCTTTAAAGCAGCAGCATATTGACACTTCGTAGATGTATTTTGACTCTTCCTATACGTCGCTATCTATTGTTGAGGATCTTACTTTCTTAGTATAACCAGTACATCTGACTTCCAATCAGTTAGCTCTAGTAATAATCTAGAAGTAAATTGGGAGCATGGGGACCTTGGGAGAGGGTTGAAAGGGAGGTTGAGTAGAGAAAAATGCAGAGCTCAATTAAAATAAAAAAATGTGCTTTCCAATGGTCTTAGGCCACTGAGAACCACTGCCCTAAGGCTATTATTACAATTATCATAAACAACTATTATACCAAATTAAAGACATATATGCTAAACTTTCCATCTTGCAGATATATAAAAATATGAGCCACTAGAATGTCTTTATACACTATTTAAGTTGTTGCTTCCATAGATTTTCATACAACAATGACTATAATGATAAGAAAAACCACTGCTGCTGTCTGAAATGGATACCAGAATAATCTACTAATGAAGGCTGGATTAGAGTTCTACTCCGACATTTATTTGCTAATTTTCTTAAACAAAAAGCTGTGTTTAAATCTATGGGCGATTAAAGAAGTTTGCTAAAGACACAATGATTTACTCTATTTACATAGTATTTTGTGGGTAGGGTCTACCTGGTCTCTCAAAAAGTTAGGACGCAGAAATCTACTTGTAGTGATTATCAATGAAACTAAAATATCAGCAAACATTGACTAATTGATAAGCTTCTTCCCTTAAAAACCATAAGCTTTCATAGCTGACCGAAGTTTATCAGTTAGCTTTTAGGTCAAGTAATACAGACCTTCAGATGGAATGTCAAAATTAAGCACCTTAAGCATCAACATCCACTAGACTAAAACATAAGCTTTACAAAGGTAACCAATAAAAGCCATAATTTAGCAAAAGCATTTGGAAGGAACATTATTTGAGTTTTACCTTCTGCATACTGTCCTCTCTAAACTTAAGCAATATAACAGGCAGAGGAGCAAACTTCCCAAGATCAGGGTAATGGTAGCAGCTTAGATGGTTAAAGCTTGAATCCTACCCAAAAATAGTGCCAGGCATAATTTTTATGAAACCTAATGTTTTAATCTCATATTTACTTCTGTATCAACCCCATGATCTTACATATTTTAAGAGTGAGAAAGAAAAAAAAACCTATCTTTTCTTACTGTAACAAACAACTAAGGCAAACATAAAGAATGAGCGTTTGGGGAAATAACAAGATCGAGAACCATCACAATTCAACTCAGTTACTTGGTGATCTTTCAAATGAGCAGTAACAGATAACATATGTGCTGAGATAATCTCCACAGTGTTTCATCCAATTCAGCAAACAGAAACCAAGCTATGGTTTAGTGTCCTCTCTATGCTGTTGGCACATTACTAATAAAACTTCAGCATTATTGAAATATTCCCCAGTAAAGCTTTAGTAAGATAAGACTAGTTTTAAGAGACTCAAGTTTAAACCAAAAAGTTGGAATAAGCACCTTAATTAAAGGTCTCTTTAAAGGGCAATGATGGGGGTGGGTTTTGTGCCATTTACCTTTGTAATCTAAATAAATTAAAGGTTCCACCCTCTTCAATATTTATCCCAAGAAGCATAAAATAGAGTATGAATCTGTACTACTTTCAGGCTAAACTTCTTGAATGTTCAGTAGCAGATTGATAGCCTATACTAAACCTATACTTCTGCTATTCTCATTCTCCCTGCCTTAAAATAAAACTAAACTTACTGTGGGTTATACTGCAATTTACTGACTGAAACAGACAATGTCTCTTAAATGAGAACAAATAAAATTAGAAGATAAAATACAAAGGGACTACACTTGATAGTCAGCCATCAACTTTAGATCAATGATAATTTTAATGGTAGCAACCAGAAAGTTACCGAACACTTGAAACAAAGATCATGAATTGAGCTTTATCATATATATATATATATATATATATATATATATATAATATTTACACTGGAATCCAATGAACAAAAGAATGCAAAATATTAGTCATTTCTCATATCAATTATTGAAATATATTTAATTAAACAATATATGGCAATACTATTTTAAATGCATAGTATTTGAATTGTAGTAGTAAGTAAAACAGAAGATGGTTGGAAGCACCAGGAAGATGAATGTAGGTCATGTGCAAACAATTTTATAGAAAGGAACTTGAGTATCGGGATTTAGGTAAGAAGGATAAATATGACATCTTCTACAATCATACATTCATAATCAGTATCTGAAAACGACTTTGATCTGCTGTGATAACGAGAAATTTTACATCTTGGTTTAAAAAAAAAAGCCCAATTTGAAAATCAAGGGAAACAAAGCCCGGAAAGCTGGCTCAGAAGTTAAGAACATTTGATGCTCTTTAGAGGACCTGGAGTTTATGTCTACCATCCATATGGCAGCTCACAACCATCTGCAAATCCAGACCCAAGGAGTCCAACATCCTTTTCTGGCTTCCTATGGTACCAGGCACACACATGGCACACAAACATACATGAAGACAAAACATCCATACACATTAAATATTTCTTTTAAAACTTTAAAGATACACAAAAAAGCACATGGCTGCTGAATGACAGACCCAAGATATGCATACCCAAAACCAAAGTTGAAGATAAACAACAAAAATAAAAGCAGCCCTTGGAGACAGTTCTTATGTCTATCTAGTAAGGGAAGAACTTCCTGAACCAGTAGAAAGCCTAGGTCTTTGCCAGAGAAGACAACTCATTAATACCAGAAACTTCAGAGGCAACACCTGGCACTCCCCTCCAATAAATTTATCATACTTCTGTCTGTATTTATTTATATACAAGATAGTATTTGTATACAAGATTATTAACAATTATAAAAAACAAACTTTAATAAGAACCAAAGACAACCAATATGCAAAGACCAAAGGAGTCACAAAATAAACTGGTCAAGAAACCACTTTTCAAAGCAATCTTGAGGAATAAAGTTTTTCCTCCACAACTTAATGACACAATCAAAGAAACATTACAACAGAAATAATCAAAGATGGCTAAAAAATATAAGTTAGTGGTAGACAGTTTCTATTCTGGTTTCAAAAAACAGCATAAAAATTGTCACTGGGGCAGTGGTGGCACATGCCTTTAATCCCAGCAGCTGAGAGGCAGAGGCAGGCGGATCTCTGTGAGCTCAAAGCCAGCCTGTCTACAAAGAGAGAGTTCCAGGACAGGCTCCAAAGCTGAAGAGAAACCCTGCCTTGAAAAACCATGGAACGAACGAACGAATGGATGAAATAAGAATTGTCATTGCTTCTCAAACACTGAGAAAGTGTGGGAAAGCAACCGCTTCTAGATTTGACTGGGGTCTGCTTCCACAGGAGGAACTCACATTGGGTATTATAAACTAGGTCAAAAGCCCACAGTTTGGAAGATCAGAGTTCCAAGAAGACACATCTAAACACTAAAGCTGTTCAGCAAAACGGATGCTGCAAAACACCCTTCACGTATTCATGTTTCTACTTAGTGATGTTCTCAACCTTATTCAAAGAAACATCTCTGTGCAGTGAGCACTGGACAATGCAAAACCACAAACCTGATCTAAGTACTCAGAACAAGTGATTGTTAAGTGCTCTGTTCCAAATGGGACATCTATACCAACTACCCCAGGCTCATGAAGCATTGCTGAACATGGGAAAGCAAGAATGCAAGAGCAAGATGATAGAGAGGAGCACTGTGAATGCTGTCTTTGGAACAGATCATGGCGACTGCACTACTGAACTCACTACAGTCATGGATACCTGCAAAAGATCAAGCCAACAAGATCAATCAATACTCCAGCAGGCAGTACTAACTGGACTTCGAGAGTTACACGCTCAAGTGTGTGGACGTGTGTGTGCCTGAAGTGGGAAGGGGGCATGTGTAGGACAGATTCATGGGTAATGTGGGAGTGGGGGTTGAGGGTGGATAATAGTCAAGAAGCATTGAATACATGTATGAAAATGTCAAGGAATTAGTTAATTGATGGAGGGGCAAGGGACAGAGGGAAGGAATGAATGAACTCCACTCAAAGCAATGTCACTCCTAAGAAGCATATGATCAAGAAATCACAAAGCATTTATACTGACAAATGGGCAAAAATGCTTAATCCCAATGGTCAGGAGGCAGGATCAGGCAAAGGGGCAAACAGACTTCTGCATGCTCAAGGCCAGACAAGAATTCAAAATTAAAGCAATTATAATTTGGGCGAAAGAACAAAAAAGAAAATTCAAAGATGCAATATGCAGAACTGCCAGCTCTGAGGGGAGTAGTAGAGAATGTCAAACCCAGCTAAACATATCAGCTTAGTCAATGGGATCAACGCCAACTGCTTGTTTTGATGACTACTGTTTTCTTTTATGACAAATGACAAATACTATAGAGCCATGTATTAATTTACTCCATACTCATTATAAATTTTCATTGTTATATACACAGCTGATTCACTCTGCACACCTTCACGTGTAAGAGCAAGCACATGCCTAACACGAACACTATTCTTATGTAACAATCATTTAATCTTTGGAAACTTATTATGTGTTGAAGCTCCTATAAGAAACCAACAGTAAAAGACATATCTCACTTATATATGGTTCTGTCTAATTTCCAAAACACAATTAGGTGAGGCTCTTGATAATCTGAGGCCTTTTGAATCTGTGTTGAACTGCTTAGCTCATTCTGACAGCCAGGTTTGGGAATTACAGGTCTCCTGTAACTATAAAATATGCTAACGGGTATATTTCAAGTCCACAGAATAACCTAACAGGCAGACTAAAATCCAGAGCTGTATTGTATTCTTATTTCTGAAATCTGTTTTCACAGTGATGGTCTAGGTCTACACTTGGCTATAAACATCAGACACTACTTTCTATGTTTTACTTTCATCTTTATCACTAACTATAGAACATGAACCTCTGAAAATAGTAGCTCAAGAGCCTTAGAAGTTAAAAATTAAGAATTGCCATTAGTCTGTTTGTGCTATAATTTTTCTATAGTTTATAATAAACATTAAAATGCACATTATCCAGAAAGAGATGCTGAGATTTTACGAGCAAAATGAAAAGCAAATGTGGTCCACTTAATGTTATTCCACACTAGAAACAAATATTGCTGCACTGGTATTCTAACGCCTTTCCTTGATAAGCGGTTAAAAGTATCTGCATAATGACAATGTGATTAGAGAACAAAAACAGGAAAATTAGGTCATTAGTAATTATAAAACAACTTGAGGGGCTGGAGAGATGGCTCAGTGGTTAAGAGCACTACTTGTTCTTCCAAAGGTCCTGAGTTCAATTCCCAGCAACCACATGGTAGCTCACAGCCATCTGTAGTGAGATCTGGTGCCCTCTTCTGGCCTGCAGACACACAAGCAGACAGAATACTGAGAATATTGTATATATAAATAAATCTTAAAAAATTAAAATAAACAAAAAATTAAAATAAACAAAAATTAAAATAAAACAACTTGACTCTGATAACATTGAGAATATTTTATTTGTATCTACATATGATCAAAGACATTTGTACATGAGTATCACAACTGCTAATTGATAAAATTGCTAATAGATAAAATATTAGCAATCTACAGGGCTGGGCAGGGGTGGCGCACACTTTAATGCCAGCACTCGGGAGGCAGAGGCAGGCGAGTCTTTATGAGTTCGAAACAAGCCTGGTTTACAAGAGCTAGTTCCAGGACAGCCAGGGCTGATACACAGAGAAACCTTGCCTCGTAAAATCAATCAAACAACAAAAAAAGCAATCTACATAATTTTATACTGTGGAACTGAATGAAAGTTATGCTGAACTTGGGATGGCAGGCAAACCTACATATGCTTAATGCTTGAGGACAACTAAGTCAAACCATCTGAGTAAGATCCTTACACTCACATGTAAATTATTCCTGACATTTCCACTTTAATACTCATACCCAATAAATAAATATGATAAAAAGAAAGAAGGCTAAGGAGTTGCCTTAGCCAGTAAAGGTAACTGCAACCAAAGCTAAAACCTAGTTCAGACCACAGGACCCACATTTAGAAGGAAAGAACACATCCCCTTTATCTGTCCTCTGGAAATGAAACAAATGAACTAGCTAAAAGCAGCAGAACATTAAGGACATATGTCTACATTAACAAGTAGTGTGCTTTTGTTCTTTCATTCCCCTAACGATAGGACACTTCCTGGTACCCTACAGACACTACTTCTGCTCCACCAATCTACACTTACGCATTCCTACTTTTTTTCTTCTTTTTTTTCTTTTTCGTTTTTTCAAGACAGGATTTCTCTGTGTAGCTTTGGAGCCTATCTTGACCCTAGCTCTATAGACCAGGATGGCCTCGAACTCAGAGATCTACCCATCTCTGCTGGGATTAAAGGCATGTACCACCACAGCCCGGCCTACTAACTCTCTTAACTTAAAATAGCTCGTCTGAATCTTATTCTCTCTCCAAGACTTGACTAAGTTCATTTAGGTCCCCAAATTCAATTTGCTCTCTAGATTAAAAAAAAAAACCAAAAAACCCACTTTTTTTTGTCATATTAATGAACACTAAGGCATTTTTCACTACTCTTAAACTTTTAATTTTTCTTTGTATTGTGCATGTGTATTCATATGAAGGTACACAAGTGTGTACATGTTCATGAGGGAGCCAGAGAACAACTTTGAGTGTCATACTTCAGACACCATCCTGAAATTTGCTTTAATACTAAAGAGCAATGTATATGATGTCTGTAGCAGGCCCTACCACTTCCAAACCTTCTTGCTTTATACCTCTGAACAAAATCATCAAGCTTGGTTATTAAGCCAAATTTCAAAAAAATACTAGCTTTTTATAACCAAAACCTCCAAAGTCCTAGGAAAGACAAACTATTTGAAAAGAATAATGCTAAAAGATAAACTAATTATGAGAGGATTTCTTGTTACTTTTTCCGATTGTATTTTGGGATAGGGTCACACTCCATAGCTCAAGTGGCCTCAGAGTCCTTGTCCTCGCTTTTTGTTAACATGACATAAGCTAGAGTTATCTGGGAACTTCAATTACAGTACATCACCATCCCTGGGCAGGTGATGCTATGGTATATAAGAAAGCAAATAATTTTTAGATGCTTGTTTGATTACTAAATGTAAGACAAACACCACCTTGATTTCTGTTTCTCCCAACACTCTGAATGCAGCATACATGCTAAGGTTCAAATTCTAAGAGCTATTCTTCACACTTGTTTCAAGTGACTTTTTCAAAAATAGGTTAATTGTTGTAGGGAGAGGGCCCGCTTGTTCTTCTTGGCTGCCCAGCTAGCTTAGCCCCGAAATAACCACACAGAAATTGTATTAATTAAATCACTGCTTGGCTCATTATCTTTAGCCTCTTATTGGCTAACTCTCACATCTTGATTTAACCCATTTCTGTTAATCTGCGCATAGCCACCTGGCAGTGGCTTACCGGGAAAGATTCTAACCAGTGTCCGTCTCAGGCGGAGGATCCATGGCGTCTCTCTGATCCATGCTTTCTTCCCCCAGAATTCAGTTGTTTTTCCCGCCTACCTAAATTCTGCCCCTATCCGGCCAAGGCAATTTCTTTATTCATTAACCAATACAAGCAACACATAGAAAGAAGGANAGCCTCTTATTGGCTAACTCTCACATCTTGATTTAACCCATTTCTGTTAATCTGCGCATAGCCACCTGGCAGTGGCTTACCGGGAAAGATTCTAACCAGTGTCCGTCTCAGGCGGAGGATCCATGGCGTCTCTCTGATCCATGCTTTCTTCCCCCAGAATTCAGTTGTTTTTCCCGCCTACCTAAATTCTGCCCCTATCCGGCCAAGGCAATTTCTTTATTCATTAACCAATACAAGCAACACATAGAAAGAAGGACCTCCCATACCAGGTTAATCATTCAAGTTCTATCAAACCATGCACCACATCAGTTTCTCATTTTGGACTCAAAGTCTCTTAGAGTCACTTCTCTCACTGCATCTCCCACTCTTCAGGATGAGATAATGGAGTAAACAAGAAGGAAAGGTTAAAATATGCCAAAATAACATTTTATTGCGTTCCAGATCATTTTAAAGTTATTCCTTTAGTTTTTTTTTTATTTGTGTTGCTTAAAATGAAAATTTATCTTTCATACAAATAATGGCAACACTGTATGTCACTAGTTTTATACTACTGCTACTATGTTGTCATAGTGTTGGCATTGGAAACACATTAAGTTATGGCCTAAAGGTTTATCAGTCAATTATATAAATGTAGCTCCTGACAGAAAAGATGGCATAGGTTTCATGTAACAGAGTCAGAACAGGGTGGTTATCAGAAGGGAATCCAGAAAATAAAATAGGACACAGTGCTCTTAGATGGAATTCTGCAGCCCCAGGATGACACTGGAGTACATTTCTGAGAACATCAGGCTCCAGAATGAGCTGTGGTAACTTGCTTGGCACTAGGAAAATGTGGCAGGTGATCTGGGGGCAGAGACCTAGAGGTGGAAAGGGGAGAGAAGGAGTGGGTAAATCAAACTGGAGGGCCACTGAAGAATCTGCCACTGTAACACAAGGACTTGGGCTTGACTGATGATGACTCTTGTTGCAGGACATTTGACTGTGTGAAGATGTATCGCTGCTTTATCTCGCCTGCTTAAGGTGCCTTCTGGTTGGTTTAATAAAGAGCTGAATGACCAATAGCTAGGCAAGAGAGAATAGGCAGGACTTCTAGGCAGAGATAAGAACTCTGGGAAGAATCTGAGAAGCAAGGGATTCTCCAAGTAGATGTGGGGGCAGTTGGGTGCACAGTATGGAGGAGAGGTAATCAGCCATGTGGATCACCATGTAGATTAATACAAACATAGATTAATATAAACTGGTTAATTTATGTTATAAGAGCTAGTTGGGAACAACCCTAAACTAAGGCCATAGTTTCATAGTTAATAAGCCTCCATGTCATTATTCAGGAGCTGAAAGTCTGACTACAGACTGTAATCATTCATTAGTTCTGAGAATCACTCTAAAGGACTGGGAGGGGATAATGACACAGACATGTGCTAACATAAAAACCCTAAAAAGAGTAGTCAAAATTATCTGCTATATATCTGTTTTTAAGCTATTTATAATTGATTATTGTAATTGATTACATAAGCGTTTTCATACATTATTCAAGCAAAAACTACCTGTGTTTATTAGACAAAGGCCATTTCAACTTGACTAATCTTTATACTCAACATCAACATCCTTACATACACAAACACACACACACACAAATCCCCAAAACCTTTGAAAATGTGGATACATCCATAATACAAACAACCATTTTGAGAAAGAAAAAGAAATTTCAAATTATCATACTCTCAATTTTAAAACTATATTAAAAAGGCATAGTAATCCAACTAATATGCTCTGCTACTAAGACATATACAAAACAAACGCACAGAGATTCACGGACAATGCTACCAAGAATACATTATAAGGAATGAACAGTAAACAGCAGAAAATCTAAATAAATATCCCCCTCAAGCAGAAGGAAACAGCCATTTATGACACATACAAAAAAAGCTTAAATATTTGTATGAAAACTCTTTGTAAAACTATTCAAAACTTCTAAAAATATATGAATGAATCTCACTGACACTGGTGTTGGTGATAATTTTGAGAATGATATCAGAGCACAAACAACAAAATAAAAAATAAGTGGCTCACAGCACAAAAACCCTCTATGCAGAAGCAGTAGCAGCAAATGCTACCCTACAGAATGATAGAAAACACTTTAAATCTGAATTCCTCTTAAGGTCCAAATACCTGAAGTATAAGAGGAATGTATTATATACTGAATCAAGTAATTCAGACCAGAAGAACACTGAATGTTTGCAGCCTACAATCTTTATATAATAGCCTGGGCTAACTGCAGAAACCAGGAAAGTGAAGACACAGGGGTAAGGGTAGGCTAGAAGGAATGTTAGAGACTGGGATGGTAGGACACAGGTTCTATGAAGGGGAAAATAGGAAAACTGGTTGTGACACCTTTAACTGCTCACATGGAAAGCAAGGAAATTTAAAGGAAGAGGAATGAGGGTGAGATAAATAAGCTTAAAAAAAGACTTAAGGACATCTTACTTAAAAATATATTTTAGTGTATGCAAACTTTGAAAAGAGACTACCCCACATGAGGTTATAAATGATATGCTCAAAAACCCATAAAGAATAAGACACAATACCAGGCATGAAAAACCTCCCTTCAAATTGTTGGTCAGAAGGTTTGAGGAGACTAGCAAAACAATTTACCCTTGTCCCTGGTTACCTCTCAGAACCTGGAGCTAAGTCCTTTACTGAAGACACCACACATTTCTGATACAGCACTTAGAGGAACCAAGCTGTAACTGACCTGGAAGCCTCCTGTGTGATGACTAGCTCTCACACAATCCAAAGGTGCTATCCAAACTGCCCAGGAAGAAAAGTAAGCAACACTCCTACCAGTCAGGATGCCAATGAACCACAACAATGATCATAAAGGCAAGATATCCCCCCAGGTGAAATAGTAGCAAGTATATCTTGGGGTAACTAATAGCTGTCTATCTGGATTTAAGGATTTATAAACTGTAGTATAAACCCAGGCCACTACCCTGTGGTGACTTTATAGACTGCAAGAAATCTACAGAGCCATTTTATTAAAACAGCATAATCTCTAAATATTTATCCATATGCCTACAGGTAAGTGTAACCCTCATCACTCAGCAAAGCAGCTTCTTTTTGCAACAGACAGAGACTATTACAGAGTCAGTAAGTGGTCAAAATGCAGAGAACTGTTTGTGAGGTCCCCAACACGTATCAGTACGTCTATAACACAGTCTCTACATACTATATAGAACAATACAGAGGAGGTAGGAGAAAAGACTTCCACAGCCAGAGTTCCAGGGAACCACTACAAGAATGTGTTTTCTAGACTTGACAGGAAGTTGCACTCATAAAACCTCAACATAAGACACCTAAACAAGACCAGCACAACACCAGATAACAATGCCACTATGGATGGGAGAAATCTCACAAGGACTCACCCCTATTTGAAGAGCTACAAGCAATTAATGGCTGATGAGTCTTCTCCAGGGACAAGCCTCATGATATAAGCTATCCAATCCCAAATGA
Source organism: Ellobius talpinus (assembly GCA_001685095.1). Taxonomy (NCBI): domain Eukaryota; kingdom Metazoa; phylum Chordata; class Mammalia; order Rodentia; family Cricetidae; genus Ellobius; species Ellobius talpinus. Next base: position 22,612 of record LOJH01000940.1, on the reverse strand, counting down.
GCAGTCCTAGACACATTACATACAAACAATACTAAATGGACAGAACATATATACTCTTGTGTGTTTGTGTAAGACAACAAAGAGGTCATGAATTCGACAGGAAGTCAGGGATAAGGGAAGCATTGGGAAGGGGGTGGAAATGAAGAGTACACTGGTGTGGGAGAATTGTCTGTATTCTGTCAATCATGTTTTAAATAAACG
>LOJH01000940.1:0-14475 GCA_001685095.1 Ellobius talpinus | reverse complement strand
AACTCACAGAGATCCGCCTGCCTCTGCCTCCCAAGTGCTGGGATTAAAGGCAGGCATCACCACTGCCTGGCTTCTTTATGGTATTTAAAAAACACAACTTGTTTTTGAAGATCTTCCCCCCAGATTCTCTCTCTTGCACCTTTCCATCATCATAGACTTTTTCTGTTTTCATCTCCCAGGCACTTTTCATGGCCATCCCAATCTCATTCTGGAGACCTATTTTCCCTCTCTCCCTTAGTTTCATGACCCACTATACCACATCACTGACACAAATACACATATAAGCAGCTAAGATCTGGGGACAAGAGATGCCTCAGTCAGTAAAGTGGTTGCTGTACAAGCATGAGGACCCAAGTTCTAGAATCCATGTCAAAAAAAAAAATCTAGGATGCATTTATGAAAGAGAACATGCAGTTATTTCATTTCCTGAGTCTGGGTTATTTCATTAAGTTTTTCCACATTCATCCATTTTCTTCTAAATTTCATTTTTCTTTATGACTGAATAAAACTGCATTATGCACATGAACCACATTTTATCACCTATCCATCAGCTGATATACAAATGATGTACAATAGCTAAGCTGATTCCATTTCCATACTTCTAAATAGAACTGAAATAAACATGGATGTGCACGAATCTGTGGTAATATAATATAGCTCTCATCAAAGCTCTTTGCAGGGGTGGAGAACATTACAGAAAGCTCTACTGGTAAAAATACAGAGAACTACTGACCATGGGGTACCCAGCCCCAACTGGCATGAAATGTACAGTACGATGCATACACTAAGACTCAAGAAACGTCCAGAAAAGGGGGCAGTAAAGATTGTAAGACTTGGGACCAGGAAGTCTGCTGTGGAGACTATATTTCCTAGAACTCACAGGGAAGTTACACCCAAGCCTCAGCAAGACAGTTACCTAACAAGACCTGAGCAAGAACATGAATAGACATGCTAAAATCTCATGGGTCCCACCCCTAGAGTACATGATCTCTGCTGAGAGGGAGATGGAGATATAAGCCCCTTAATCCAACACCAAGTCTTGTAAACACACAAACAAGCAACACTAAATGGATTCACCAAGTCACACATACATGTGCACACACACATGCGCACAACCACACACACACAAATACTACCATAATCAGAAAAAAAGAGGACATGAATTTGAGCTGGGGTCAGGAGTGGATAATATATGAAGAATTAGAGGAAACAGCGGGTTGAGGGGGAAGATGATTCAATTATATTTTAATTTTTTAAAATTGCAAATTTAAAAAACAATCCCTGCAGTAGAATAGAATCCTTTGGATACATGGCCAGGAGTGGAACTGCAGTTGGATCTAGTTTTCTATTTCTGAGAAAATTTTGTTCTTGAAAATGAATAGCATATTTAAAAGACAACTTAAGACAAACTAGAAGGCGCATGGAAAGAACGAATTAAAGCAATAAAAGTAATATTGCTCACAGATATCCACCTGTCTCTGCCTCTACAATGCTGGGATTATGTGTCCCAAAGCTATTTTTAGTCGTTTCAAAGTTTATTTGGTACCTTTACAAATGAGTTCTAAGTATTCTTGATATTTTTAAGCCTTCCTCAAGTGAAACACCAAAGGTGGCTCTTTTGCTGTCTGCTGTTCTCCATTACATACTAAATAAAAACACTAAATGAACATCTCCACATAATCAAAAGAAAGAAAGATTCCTTCACTACCCTTCTGGACTGGGAACTTTAGTTAGCATGTGTTTGCAGGATATATAGCAAATCTCTGCAAAGCAGAAATTACAGCAAAAGTCACAAATTTCTCCTATACAACTTGAAGCCATTTATCTGAAAAGTTTAGTGATAATAAATTTCAATATGGTTCTCTTTTAAATAGTAATCAAGTTATATTTTTAGTCAGAATGCTAAAATCTAGGAAAGCTTTAACCTCCAAATTTTAACTGAGGTATACCTAGTATTCTTTCCACTTGGTATTCTTCACCTCCACACACATTGACAGATTCAAAAGGATATGTCTTACAGATGTTAGAATCCAGTCAGTACGCAAAGATTTCTGGCAGTATGAGTCAATGTCCCCACTCCCAACACTGTAAACAGAGTATCAGGCAAGCACTCTCTCAGTGAGTTAGATCCTCAGCGCTTCAACAGTTTCTTCTTCACTGGCCATTCCTAACCACAATATTCTGATTAATATTACATTACAGACCCAAAGACTAATAAATTAGAGTACTCCATATGCTTCCTGTCTTCTGACTCCAACAGAAATGATACTGAACCAAGAGCTAAAATATCTAACATACCAAAGATGCAGGGCTTCTGCATAAATGAAAAAATGAAATTTATGCCCTGGCAATGCTAAAGCATTCATGAAGCTGTGCTCTTAACTGCTGAGCTATCTCTCCAGTCAGCATAAAACTCCACTCTTAAAAGCATGAGATGTAGTCCTGATAGTCTAAAACTCATAGAAAATGTGGAATGTGCTTCAATTTTCACCACAAGGACTTTAACAAGACACCGGTAGTGTCGATATTAAAATCAACAATGGATAAAAGAGACTCCATGAAACTAAAAGGCCTCCACAAACAAAGGATTCCATCATTTGAATGAAAAGACAGCTCACAAAATGGAAGGGAGCAAATGACATTACCAGCTATACATCTCACAAAGAATCTAAACATCGATTTAACACATGATCCAGCTATACCACTCCTGTTACAGATATTGCTAATTTGTGTTCATGGCTGCTCTATTCACAACAGATAGAAAATGGAAACCTAGGTGTTCATCAACTGATGAGCAATAAAAATACAGTTTACATACACAATGGAATATTATTCACCTAGAAAAAGATAAATGAAATTTCCAAGTAAATGGATGGTACTAGAAAATACCATTTTGAGGGTCTGAGAAAAACAAACAATGCATGTTCTCGCTCACATGCAGAGGCTAGCTAACGTTGTGTGTGTAAGCCGAAATACCAGAAGGCAGGATATCACGGGGGGCAAGAGGCAAAAAAGGGGCACAGAGTACTACACAGGGTAGTATGAAATGGGAAAGACACTCAAGACATTTGAAAATGCCTTATGGAAAAACTATAGAAGCTTCCTAAAATATTTACATACACATATGTACATAATATATATACACACGTTTACATACACCTAGGAAAATATGAAATATGAAAAGTATGAAATTTCCATGTAAATGGATGGTAATGGAAATTATCATTCTGAGGGAGGTAACCCAGAACCAGAAAGACAGACACTGCATGCTGTTCACTCTCACTTGGGGTATAATTGATGACACTGCCTTCCCCCCAAATATAGCCTATAAATTTAAAAAACCAGTGACAGGTAAGGGTTACCTTTTTTGAGTTGTTCAGTCAGTGGAGAAGCATCCCTCTTTTGCCCCTCCAAACATCACTTCTAAGACTCCCTATTGCTGACACCAGAGAGTCACAGGACATGGAAAAATCAAGCCAGGACCAACATGCAATCTTCATACCTACTGGCTTGCTCACTGTATGCTGAAGAGGAAAATATTTAACAAGCATGGCCCCTGTACAATAATGACTAACTGGGCATAATGATATGCCCACTGGTGCAACAGTCGCCCAAATATTATGGAACTAACCAACTACTTTCTGAATGATTAAGTTCTACTTACTGCGCAGGACTGAACTCATACTTGATGGGATTAACTTGGTACCCACATCCATAAACAGGGAACAAAACAAAAACAATGGCTGGCTAAGTCATAGGTGCCCTGGGATAACCTACTATTGTTTTTCTAAATACACATTTTAACTTACCTTTGTACCTGTAGCTAAGTGCAATTCTCAACCCTCATCAGAAACCCACAAGTGCAGACAATAGACAGTGAAATAGTCACCTGTAAATTGTTTATCTTTATTACAAACCACTGCTACCAAGGCTCTAGGATCAACTTGAAAGGGGGGAAACAGTTTAAAAGCCAGAAGGAGTAGCTGTCTGTAGTAAAACAGTATTTGCTGTGACATCTACACAGCACCATTACACACTTGAACCGTCAGTGACTGGGAATGCATACACTAGACCTGCACAAGATGAAGGTAGGCAAAATCCCAACATGAATAAGGAAGAGCTCATGACATCCCACTCCTATCTCAGAAGTTTTGGCAAATGATATTCAGGAGAAAAGAGAATTTTCTTTGGAGATAGGCTCTAAAAAGGTATACTTACTGCCTATAAGAGAAGGTCCTACCTGGATACATATAGGTCAGCACTAAGTGAACTGAGTCAAAAGCAGCGCATGGCTGGGCAGTAGTGGAGCACGCCTTTAATCCCTAACACTCCGGAGGCAGAGGCAGGCAGATCTCCTAGTCTACAGAGCAAGTTCCAGGACAACTAGAACTGTTACAGAGAGCAACCCTGTCTCGGAAAAAAAGAAGTGCACATGAAGTTGAGAGAAAGAATAAGAGGTAAGGGCATAAAAGGGGAGAAAATAAAGGGTAGATTGATCAAGGTACAATATATTCATGTATGAAACTCCCAAATAATAAAGAAGGGAATAATAGAAGGCTAACAAACCAAAACTTAAGGATCTATAAGTCAAAAACCCTGAATTTCTCAACAAGATTTTGAACAATTATAAGCCTAATAGGAGAAAAGCACCTACCACCCCAGCACCTATAAAAATAAATGAATGCTTGTTAAACCCAGAAGACAGCTTTATTTGAAGGTCACATGAGAAAATACTGGAAAATCAGTGTGCTGATTTTTCAAAAGCAAGCATTATATTAAGATTCAAAAGAGAAGAACCACAAATACATTGATGGTACGGATGACTTCACTTTTCAAATAATGACTCCTTCAAAAACAGCCAAAAGAACCCCAACCAATTCAGAGCTTGTAACATTCACTCAAATATAACCTGACTCCGTTATCCCTGAGAACAGGTCTAGCTACTGAAAAGAATGAATTCAATGAAAATACTGTGATACAGAAGGCAATTTGGTTTACCATGTTTCAGGTGAAAATTCTAATGTAACATCAACTTACCTGCCAAGTGACTTTGAAACATAAATCAGTCAAATCACTCTCTAAGACTTTTAAAACACTGACACATTGCTGAATGAGGATACCTTTTTGCTTTCAATGGATTTATTTTTCAAAAGTCAATTTATTTTAAAAATATGAAAGTTTACCTGTGTAGTACTGGTATTCTCACTTACAAAGGCACTTTCAGTTAACATTAGTCACTTCAGAAATAAAATCCCAACACAATAAATCACTAGTTTAAATTAGAATAGTGATTCTCAATAATGAAGATTATAGAGCAAAATGTGTCAACATTTTTAGGGATGGACAAAAATAACAGCAACAATTTCTAACTACCAGAAATCTATAGTGCAGAATATAAATCACATATGTAAATCACAAATCACCATAAAGGCACTACAATAGAGGCTGGGGATGTAGTTCACCTAGGTGGTAGAGAGTTTGTCTAGCATAAATGAAGCCGTATAGTCATGTTACCAGCAACATGTATAACAGCTGTGGTACTGGTGCACATCTGTCATTCCTTGAGACAATGGATCAGAATTTTAAGGATTCACAGTGAGGTCAAGGACAGCCTGGGCTACCTGACAGCCTGTCTCAAAATATTAAAACAAACAAACAAAAAACCAACTATAGTGTAAAATAGACAGGATCAGAAAAGGTTTTCTAAAATGGGGACAAAACACTAAGGTCTGGAGCAATGACTCAAAAGTTAAGAGCACTAGCTTGGGATCTAGGCTTGATTCCCAGTACCCACATAGTAGCTTATAACCATCTTTAAATCCAATTGAAGAGAATCTAACATCTTCTTCTGCAACACCAGTTATGCAAGTGGTACACAAACATACACACAGGCAAAGAAAAAGGGCTGGGAGGAGAAGAGAACTACTATTTTCTAGTAAGAGACTAGGCAAGAAAAAGGTGAGGCTGGAGCAGCAAGCAACACAACAGTTTGGGCTATGAACATAAAGAGACAATAGTATAAAAATAAGCACTAGGATGGCAGTTTTACTTGGCTGAATAGAAACAAAGGGAAGGGTGACTGCGAAGGAACATTTGGAAAAGGCAAAAGCAGTGGGAGCAACATTACTGTCCAACAGAACTCCTGAGGACACTCTTGGATTTTGGCTATGCTCAATCTCTTGCTGATCTCATTCTTAACCCAGGCCCCTTACATTCACAGCAAACACCAAGCTGATATTAAAAGCCAAGCTGGCTAAGCAGGTCTGTCTAGAGCTGTGACAAAGTGAGGCACTGAATGTTCTTACAAGGAGCACAACCTCTTCTCAGTGGCCTAAAAGGACATAGTCTGGGACTTCAAGAAAACTCCATTCCTTAATTTGTATGTCTACAACTTCCTGACACACAGTTACTGTTGTAGAAAAGTAAACATAACTTCAGCTAATATAAACACACATAATGTCTAGAGACTTACATTGAACTAAAACTGTATCCTGAATTTAAGTAATCTGAACCCAAGAATCCAAACTTTCAACTGAAGAGTAGAAAACATCCATCCCAATGATTATCTACTAGTAAGCAAGAGCTACATTTGGTAGCAGATGCCACATTTGCTGTAACACAATCATTAATGTTAATAAATATTAGGGGAGAAAATACCGGGTAGATAACTGATATTTTACTGGGAACACACCTGTAATCCCAGCTCTTGGAAGGCAACAGGATTACCCCAAGTGTGAGACCAGCCTGGTCTACATAGATGAGTTCCAGGAAAGCAGCCCAGCAAAACTGGCTCAAAAATATCAATTAATTCATTAATTTAAAATTTAAGAATAGGGTAAGTACAATTTAGCCAAACATTTCTTTACATGCAGTCTCATTACTATCCACAAAAAAACTTGAAGTCAACTGGGTGGTGGTGATGCTCGCCTTTAATCCCAACACTTGGGAGGAAGAAGTAGTCCAAGGCTAGCCTGGCCTTCAGAGCAAGTTTCAGGTCAGGCTCCAAAAAGCTACAGATAAACCCTGTCTCAAAAAACCAAAAGCTTGAGTCATTACTCAAAAACAGAATACACATATCAAAATAGGACTTAAAAACCGAGAAATGAAATCTACATTATTATCACTATGGAAAACCACAGATCAAGTAAAAATTAATAAAAGACTTATTAAGCAAATCTATTTGCTGATATCATACTAAGGAAAAACTATTTCCAAAAATCAAAAATATTTCTAAGGAAGGAAACAGCTCAGTGGTACAGCAACTGCCTAGCATGAGGCCCTGCCTTGGGTGTCAGTTCCAACACAAAAATTATCTAGGATAATGGGAAATCTATAATATGCAAAGAGTCATACCTGCAAAAGCCAGTAAAACGTAACAAAAAGAAAACTAAAAAGTAATGGTGATTTAGAACTAATTCATGTAGACATGGGCCAAAAAGGACAAATAAAACTAGTTCATGTGGACAAGGGCCAAAATGCAAACTGAAATCACACAGGTCTAAATGAAAAATAAGATGACTCGAACTCTAATCAAAACCTATAAAATAGGATCAAAGGAGCAATATTTTAAATTTTACAAGTTTCAGTAATAAGCAGGAAAGTGGCTTCTGTGGGGTATAAGTGGATCAAGACAAGGCTACTCTTGGGAGAATATGAAATTCAAGGCCACCCTAGCCTACTAAAGAAAAGGTCTCAAAAAGTAAATCTGGCCCAAGTTTCTTAACTCATGTATGTTACTCTACTTTTTCAAAGCACAACCAACACTGGTATTAAGTGGTTATTTAAAAAAACGATCTCAGCCAGGTATGGTGGCATATACCTTTAATCCCATACACTGGAATCAGAAGCTAGCAATTTCCAAGCCAGCCAAGTAAACATATTGAGACTCTGTCTCGAAAAACTTAAACATGGGTAGGCATGGTGATAATAAACCTTCATTCCCAGCATTGGGTAGCAGAGTCAGGATCTGCCTATAAATTCGAGGCCAGCTTGGTCTACAATGCAATTTGAGAACAGCCAGGGCTATGTAGAGAGTCTCCAAATTCAAACAAAACAAAAAGATGTCTCTTATCATTACATCAAAATATTAATGTTCTTTATTACTCAACCCTCAAGGGTCTTTACAATTCAAGTATCTCCAACAGGCAGTCTTTTATGTATTAATATTCAAAATTATTCTTATAAATCAGAAATATTAAATAAAAATGTTTTATGCATCTTTTCCTCATAGTAGGAACAGTCCAAGTATCATACTTTATAAATATTGCTTTTATCGTTACCAGAATAAACAAGTTATGAAGATAAAGTAGGTCAGAACTTTTCGGAACATGTTGTCATACAAACTAAGAATAATTTTTTAAGGGGCTGGAGAGATGGCTCAGTGGTTAAGAGCATTGCCCGCTCTTCCAAAGGTCCTGAGTTCAATTCCCGGCAACCACATGGTGGCTCACAACCATCTGCAATGAGGTCTGGTACCCTCTTCTAGGCTGCAGACATACACACAGACAGAATACTGTATACATAATAAATATTTTAAAAGAATAATTTTTTAAAATATCTAGGCATATGTTAATTTACCAGCCTAAAATAAATATCCTTTAAATACGGTTTCTGAAAGTGTGTTGTGTGTGCGTTTGATATGTTAGTCCAGGTACATGCTACACCGCAAGTGTAATGGTCAATAGACAACTTTCAGGACTTGGCTCTACCATGGATTCCCAAGAGGATCAAGTTCTTTTGGACTTGTACAGCAAAGTGCTTTGATCTCATGAATCATCTCAAATTTTAGAAAATAATAGGTGGCACTTAAAGTTACTATAAATACCCTGACTTGAGTGATTGATTTCCAAACATAAAAGACCTCAAGTTTACTACTGAACCATCCTAGGCCAACTTCATGAGTTGGGAGATTTTAGTGCTTAAAATAATTTTATCTAAAACAACAGTGGCTATAATTACCAAAATTCATTATTTCCAGTGGTCTATGCAGTTGCTAACATTGGTTAGAAACTTCTCTAGGGTCAGACATTAGCTAGATACATGTGCCACAGACATTAAGTTTGCTATTTAAGATACATACAAATACTATCTATTAGTATAGGAAGGTGATAGGAAAGTCCTTAAAAAGTTTAAAAAAAATACAGAATACACATTCTAGTAAATAATCACTCTAATGTGAAGACTCCTCATGATGTTAAGGTGAGAGCTGGAAACTCTCTAGAGCTGCAAACTCTCTAGAGCTGCAAATTACAAACACATTAAACCAGTTTTTTGTTTTCTACTGAGATATAAATTTTTCTTGGCTCCCGTCCCTTCCTCTCCCCTCCAACCCTCTCCCATGGTCCCCATGCTCCCAATTTACTCAAGAGATCTTGTCGTTTTCTCCTTCCTATGTAGATTAGATTCATGTATGTCTCTCTTAGTGTCCTCTTTGTTTTCTAGGTTCTCTGGAATTGTGAATTGAAGGCTTTTTTTTTTTGCTTTAGGTCTAAAAGTCACTTATGAGTACATAATTATATTTGTATTTTTGTAGCATATATATATTTGTACCAAAATTTAATTTAAAATTCCATTTTCTAGATTCCATCAACTAACCACTATGATTCAGATATTATAGAATAAGTCACAGCAAGTTCTTGCAATCCTGACAAGCAGCCAAATCTGGTTACCATTATTCCACACTTCTTTTTGCCTTTAAACCCCGTATCACCCCCAACCCCAAATTTGGTAATGGCACAATGGATATGATCAAATTCCTTCAGCCTGTGGGATGTCTGTGAGTTCAAGGCCACCTTGTTATACAAGAGTTAGTTCCGGGACAGGTTCCAAAGCTACAGAAAAACCCTGTCTCAAAAGAGAAAACAACAACAAATCCAACTTTAAGTAACAAAATGCGTAATTTTACTAAATTCCCACAAATTCAGCAACAAATACTCAGTTGAGACATCTCTCAGAAAAAAAGAAAAAGCATCTATTGAGTCCTCCAAATATACTTTTTCACACTAATTCTTGGAGGATAGGAAAGAATATCCCAAGACGAAGTTCTATGAACAAGTTCCATGGAATCCCTCCTTACAAAGACATCACACCCTAAATTATGTGTACCATTAAATTTCTTGTTTAAATTATTTAATACTCAGAATCCTCAAGACTTGCTTTTCTCTTGTTTTTGAACACAATGAAAATAAAAACAGATCCAGAACTGTGGTTCACTCCTCTAATCCCAGAACTCAGGAGGCAGAGGCAGTAGGGTAATCACATAGTAAGACCCTGTTGCCCCCCCAAAAGAATACACATTAAATATACATTCCTGCCCCCCAAGAATATACATTAAATATACATGTATAATGGACTTCAAAGATATATTTGGAATTCTAGAATAAAGATTGACTTTATGAGAGACAGATGGGCTCTGTGCATTGGGGCCAGCCTAGTCTGTTTATCAAGTTCCAACCTAGCCAGCTCTACAGTGAGACCCTTTGACACTCTCAAAAAAAACAAAGCATTAAAAAAAAAGCAAACAACAAAACCACAAGATTATTTTATCCTGGTGTAAAGGACTAAGAAAGAATGGAGTTATATTCTCTGTTAGGCTCAAGAAGACAAAAGTGATGGAAGTGAATTACAAAGTGAGGTATAATTTAGCAAATGACTAGAGATTAAAATGACTAACAAACTGCTTGCAAATGGAAGTAATCACCCCAGATATAATAAGAAACAAAAGCCAACAAGTATGAGTTCATTTACGAAGGTGAATGAAAATCAAAATGCAGAAAACCAATACAGTTGAAAAGGCGAGCAACTAAACCACCACTAGGCCTAAGTGTCAAGTCAAAAACTCAAAATCTGGAATACTTCCAGGCAAAGGATCACATCATAAGCTTGACGTCTAAACCATCACACAATTCTTAGCACATGATTCACATCCAAATAAACAACAATTTAGTGAGAATCATTTCAACTCTAAAGAAACTTATTGCCTCAGTATAAGTAGATAAAATCGTTTATAGGTGTTTTCTTGAGTGTGTAAAATTAATTTCTTACTGGATTTTGCAATGAATGCGTAATTGGGATCAGTTGTTACAAAAAACTTGAGAGTCTATCAGATCAAGTAGCATATCCTTTTGTCAATTACCAAAGGTATACTAAAAGTACAATTACTCTTGCCTTCCAAAAGTTAATATGTAAAATGAGCACTAAAGAGTGAGAGTGATCAATGGCTCACTCTTTAGTGAGAGTGACCAAGGATGAATGGAATACTACAGAAAATGTATCCATGAAACTGATAATCATCATTTTGGTACCCAAGATTTTCTAACACTTGCTAACTTGCCACTTTAACATGTAGTTTATCTGCATGAAACTATAGCTATACTCCACACAACTATCTTCCTCCCATGCAATTATTCTATCCTAAAGCAATCTTCTGACCATTAATTCCTCAACCCAGTAATTATGCAGAGACCAATATTTCTCAATACATAATCACAATGAGTGTAGCTGATTCTACCCTAAAAGGCAAAAAGCAAACAAAAAATAAGGGTAAACTAGAAGATGCAAAATATTTTCTGAAAGTAAATAAAGGCATTAAGAACTAGTCAAAAGTAAAATCAAAAGGCCCATGGTATACTACTGTGGACCTTCTCCAGTTTTCAACTAATACCATTTTAAATGATATCCTACTAAAGTAATAAGGTCTTATTATGAAAGAAAAATATATGGCTTTTAATGACCTTAGTGAAATTACTTTATCCCACCAAAGTAGTCTTTAGAAGCAAATGGCTACATTTATAAACTGTGAGCAAAGTCAGTCTACAAATGTACTTATTCCCAGTTCCCACCAGTCTGAGCAAGTAACATGAAGGTATCAGCACGTAAAAAAGAAATATGGCTAACTTAATCATCCTTAGCTAAATAACTCATTTGAAGTCAGCCTCACTATATGAGGCCCTATCTCAAAAGGTAAAATAAAAATTTCTAAAAAGGACTATCTTTAAAGTTGAGTATTTCAATTAAACTTTAACAGGACGCTAGGGGAAAAACAGGCTAGAAAATTTTAAATGGTTACAGATGGGCAATGGTGGCACACATCTTTAATCCCAGCACTCGGGAGACAGAGGCAGACACATCTCTGAGTCTGAGGACAGCCTGGTCTACAAGAGCTAGTTCCAGGACAGGCTGGCTGAAAAGCTATAGAGAAATGGGGGGGTATTTTAAATGGTTACAACAACAAATTTCCTGAATCACAAAAAAGCCACCCTGAGAAGCCTTCTCTTTAAGTATAAACCTCCTCTTTAAATGCATAACTAAAAAACCTTAGGAAATAAGTTGAAACACCAAAGACTTCAAACTAAACTGAAATACTTAAGAACTCAAAGTTCCTTTCCTGGAAAACTGTTCATGGACTCTGTTGTCATTAGTAAACATTTAGAAGATTGTATTTGTAAATGTACTCTTTATCATCAAACACTAGAGTCTATGAGCATGCCAATACCATTTTCCTACAATGACTGCTAAATTTAACAAAATGGATCTAAACTTGGTAACATCAGCACACAGTAACTTCCTTAAGCTGGACATGCTAAATGCACCACTGTTCCTTTAATCCTAAAAGTAAATAGACATGACAGTTTGGGCCAGAAAGCTACTTACCACCTTCCCTTTCTCTAACTCTTTGAGTGTGCACATTTTTGGCCTTATTGTGACCTGTGCTGTCACTGTATCTGTTTTCAGGACTATCAGATCTCCGCAACATTTTATTTGGTGGTGAAGGATCTGCGGCGTCTCGCATCTTTTCATGTCTGTGATCACCACTACTGGGGTGACTCTTTGACGAATACTTAAGTGCCTGTAAAACATCACCCCCCCAATGAAAGAGAAAAAGTTGAAACTTTAAACTCAATTACCTATTTAAATTAAAAATTTCGATGTGTTAACTTCACTTATATCAAAACTCATTTCCATTTTTCAATACTTCCCTCATTCAGTGAAAATCTACATGTTCAAGAGTTACTATGCAACTCCTGATAACAAATCTAACAAACCACAAAAGGGGGGGCCCTATTATGTAAACTTTAAAAATCAAGTATCTTGGCACACTTTGAAACTAAAATCATTTTGAAAGCTTAAACTACAATTCATTTATGCTCTGCAGCTAATGCAATAAAATAAATAAAATCATTAAAAACGCAAGTTTTAAGATTATAATTTAAAAGACAAGTTTTTTTCACTTCTTTGATTCAGAAAGAGCACCAGCACTAATCTTAATTTACAAGCCCTTTCAGTGATAAAATACTCTTTAAACTGTAAGAATATTTGACAAAAACTGATACATGAGCAATTCTTCTAAAGAAGGGCAATTCTAAATGCCCTTAAAAGAATGGTTTTACTCTGCCAGTGTCTTAAGATGAACACAATGTATCAGTTCTTCACCAGGGGGAAGTTCATGGGGGAGAGGTCAATAATCTTTGACACATGCAAATATTCTGACATCTGGCAAGCTTAGACAACACAAGCATCAGGCTAGAAACCTGCTTGCTCTCTGGCCAGCCTAGCGGCTCCCACGTGTAACCCAGCACTCACAAGATTAAGACAGGAGTAAAACTGGAAGCCAGTCTGGCCCACAGAACCTTGAGACAGACTTGTTCCTATTCTTTCACCTTTTAAAAGTGATCAGAGGCATTAAGTATTTACTTCTATTGTCATCAGACAGCTACTGTTTTGTAGCACACTTCAGCAAAAATTTTAAAACTTTCCATGCAAACACTTCCGTAAGAACAGACACCCAGAGTCATTTCTATTAGTATGAAGCGCTCACCTAACAAAAAATTTAAACTAACTCAAAAACAAAACCTTTCCCTTGAAAGGGGCTAACTTGAACTAGAAATTAAAATAGTAAGAGAATAATTTACAACTGTAACTCACTTAGGTACTTCTTTTCATTTACTTTTAAAACCTTCCCATTTATCTTTTGGCTCCCCAAAACAAGTAAGTAAATGTGTCTCTCAAGTCACCTCTCGCTACACCACAGCGATTCCTTCCCACTCAAACCAAACTAGGTCTTCCTGGTTGTATTTTTTCTTTAAGAAAAAAGAAAAACCCTGAACTTCCTCTAGCCACCTTTCAAGCTAAGTCCTTAGACGAGTTTGGAGAGTACTAATGGAACCCAATACCAAATTTTAAGCGGGTCAATCGTGCTACTTTCGGATTTGTTGCACCGAAAGGCCTGTAGCGACTTCTGAAGCCTGCGCTCGAGTAGCAGTCCCTCCCTTCCCCCTCCGGCCCCTTCCAATCCCTCCACCCCGGGATCGGCTGGTACCTGGAAAGGCTGAGAGTCCCCCCTCCGGTCGTGACAGCTGAAAAACAGTAAGGGGACCGTGGCGTGAGACATCGCGGGAAACGAAGAAAGCAGGTCTTCCCGGCCGCCCCTGCCCGCGGGCCGCCGACCAAACGTACCGGAGCGGATTCGCGCCGCGG
>LOJH01000939.1:29102-53990 GCA_001685095.1 Ellobius talpinus | reverse complement strand
TGTAGTGAGTGTGCGATGCTCACTGTACTTTGTGATCCAGGTTCCAAGCCTCCATACTCAGCTAAGGCCCACACAAGCCAACGGACTTATACACATCACTGGCATCTAGGACTTTAACCATTAAGGTGCACATGCTCCCAAATGTGTAACTTAGTTCTTCATGGTGAACTTAGATGTTTAGACTGTTTTTGGAAATAATGATTTCTCTTCTGCAATATTCTATATTGTTTTCGGAGGAATACTCCTATTGGGCTCTGAATACTATGTACTGGCATACCTGCCTCCATGAATCACTCCTATCCCAAGAAGCACACTTTTATTTTGAAGTATGTTATACATATGGATGCTTGATGTCAAAGTTCCTGTTTTATGAACACAACTTGAGGCACATGATCAGCCTATAGTAAATATTCATTGAACTGCTATTGTTACTATTTCCACAGACTCCCTTTTCAATCCTAATTATTATTTTTATTCATATCATTGAGTTTCACAATAGTTTTAATAACTTGCCCTCTGTATATGTAGTTTAACTGAATCTGTATATTTGTATCTATCTCGTTTCTCTTAGCATAGACAGGTCACAGATGATAAACAGGCAAACAGATCAATTGATAGGTAATAGATTAGATAGATAGATATGTAAAATTCTATCAAGTGTCAGAAATATCACTTCTTAACATCTGTCTATGTCTCCCAGTTAGTCATATGTTGCATTTGCCTCATCAAAGAGATCCTGTCTATATAAGTAAAGTTGGACTTGTCAGTCAGGGCATATTGAGTAGGCCTTAAGAAGCCATGATTCATACAATCTCATTTCCATGGTGATTGCCTTAAATGCTGTATCTTCAGTCAGCAGTTAAGACTCCATGAAAATAAATTGAGCTTTGCAGTCCCTTTGGGGTTTAAAAATGCATGTCTGAAGTTTGTGCTAGAAAGTGCAAATGTGCAGCCCCAATGGCACTGTCTCCTTTAGGACATTTGGCCTTTTCAAGGTGGGATTGAGATTCGGCTCCATTTCCCCAGAAAATTGATTATAAATCCTATATCTACTGGTACCCTAATTTTAGCTTCAAAGATGGACAAGAGTTTCAAGAAGGGGAGAAAGAGTGTTTTTGCTTCCCTTGACTCAGATTTGGTTTCTCTCACATATGTGGCTATGTAATACAGTAGACAAGTTGAACACATAAAATCCCGGTTATAGCTCCACGGCCTGGATTGTCCCATTTTCTTTCACTGCACATACTTTTTATTCTAAACTGAAGAAATAAGAGTCCTATCATGGTGTATGCCTAACACATCCATAGACGTTGATGTGAGAAGACTTTTAAACTCATATAATAGATATTTGCTTATTTATTGCTTCCATTATTTGGACATCAGCTATACCTGAGCCACAGAAGCAGGTATAGCCTTATTTGAACTCATTATTCAGGGCTAAGACAACTAAAATTAAGAGATATTATGTCATTGATTATAATTTTTTATCCATCACTCTCACCAAAGAATATATGGAATGAAAATCTTGTGTTGATTCTGTAATACTATATGATGACTTGAAAGTATGAGGAGTTGTGTCTTAGTTTTGTATTCACAGAAATTAAGAATGGAGCATCCTGGAGTTTCTTGCTATTTCTACCAAGTTCATAGACCTGTAGGTCTAACTAGGAAAACTCCCAGTCAGTACTTTTAGCCTAGCTTCAGTCACATTGTTTACACTTGTAACTTTAAAAGTTCCAGAAGATGCTCTGAACACACACACACACACACACACACACACACGCACACACACACACAGAGACAGAGAGAGAGAGACATACACACTAAACGAAGAAGCAAAAAAGAATCCTGATACCAACTGTCCCTAATTCTTTTCAAAATACCTATTCCCCTATTCCATCTAACTTATGCATCCAGCTTGGTTATGCATTTAGGGGCCAGTGCATCTAGTGGATAAAGTACTGGATAGCAGTGATCTGAACAAGTCAGTTGGCTGCTCTGGACCTCAGCAGAGCATGGAGACCTGGAATCTGGAGGTTATCTGGCAAATGAAACAATTAATTATGGGGTTACAATCTTAGAGCTATATATGAGAAAATGTCCTTTTATTGTTCCTCAAGGCCTAAAGCCTACAGAGATGGATAGCTCACCATGGTGACTGTAAAAAAATGCCTCAGGAAATCAAGGTCTAAGGTCTTTCAACTCATTGAAAGAAGGAACACGCTCTGGTCACAAGATCAGCATCATTCAAGAGAAAAGTAAGAATCATAAATACGAGTCATGTAGTTTTAAATGTTCTAACTGCCACAATGGATAAAATAAAGATAAAACTCAAATCCCTGTTTTATTTAATGCAATATATCTAAACATATCAATTTAATATAAACAAAATAAATTTTCCATATAAACCTAACAAATTCCATATTTATTTTATACTGGCAATGGATCTCAATTTAGACCAGTGACATTTTGAGCATTCAAAACTGCTTTCTCCTTGCCCTGTGCTGTACTGAAAATCTATACAGTTATATTCCCAGACACAATTTCAGAAATTTCTGGATCTTTCTAATGCCGTGCACACTCCTCTTTTCCATGCCAGCACAGGATTGAAACTCACTGTAACCACTGAATTGATACCGATTGTTGAGATTTTTACTCCTTAGGAGTTTCCACCAAGGACTAGAACATTTCCCTTACACAAATCCAGCAAAAATAAAAAATAGAGAATTCATGTTGCATTGAAGAGGTGGAAACTTCTTAGAATGGAGGAGATACATCATTGGTTCAATCTCTATTATGAAGAACACATATTTATGATGGCTTTAGCAATATTAACACAAATAAATCTTATAAGTCCTATATTCTGCCTCTGGTCATTTCTGTTTTATAGGCATTCTGCCTCTGGTCATTTCTGTTTTATAGGCAATCCAAACGGTGGCACACCGGGAAACTTTGTTTAGCCCTGAAGGAGGGGATAATGAGAGAAGAGGTGAGAATCACCTCATGCTGTAAAAAATCAATGTTATTGACTGGTGGACTAAAAGCAACTGGAAACAGCTTCCTAGCTGCAGTAGACAAGACTGAAGGGAAGGAGATGGGCAGCAGATCTCTATAATGAGAATGAGCAGAATGTCCTGAGAGCAATGTTCATTAGAGATCAACAGTCCTGTATCACTGATGCCCGTCCCTGCCCAGCATCCACTGCTCTAGTCATATTGCAAACCTAACTTGAGGTTCTATCTGAACCACAACAGTTTCAAGCCCAAGAGGGAAAATGAATACTTTTCACCGTACTCAGGGACCCTCAGTTTTTCTTCAATGTATTTTGAATTTTTCTTATCTGTTTGCATTAACTGGTTATTTTTGGAACTAGTCGATTACCTTCCTAAATATTTTATTGCAGAATTTCCTGAGAGAACTGGTGCTTAGGTTTCAAATGGAACCAAATCCAATAATTTATCACTCACTTCTAAGAGACACAGATAAACTTTCTCATTAAGAATTATCCCTGGGAAAGAAAACAATACTTAGTCTGTAAGAAATATTCAGCCTCTACATCTTAAAAATAAAATCAACTGACGACAGAATGTCCATGCTAATAAAGAAACAGACATGAAAATCCCCGCCATAGAGATTTACAATGTTGCACTAGAAACACAAAGTGATAAAAGGTAGACAAGAGAGATGCTTTCTCTAGTGAAGAAATTAACAGGTCTCTGTGGCCTTGAGTCACACAGGGGACAGGTAAATGTTTTTTTCTGCATTGAAATATCAGATTGAAGAATAGCCATGAGCAGATACCATAATAGTGAGCACTTTCTAATGTTCTAGAATATATAATCAATGTCACACACATTACCTTGAGTATACTTTTTTATTTAAGATGGATTTTTTTCATATCATATGCTCTGGTTATAGTTCCCTTCCCTCAGCGTCTCCCAGATCTTCCCCACTTTTCCACCCACTCAAATTCACACCCTCTTTAACACCCAATGAAAGCTACGGAAGTATTTTAATGTTATTTTGGGGGCATCTTTCACAGACAAAAAAAGATAACATGTGTCTTACCTAGTTCATAAAATTAATGTATAAATTTTAAATAAATTATAAAATTTAATTTTACAAGCCTAGACACTACTTTATTATTTTACTTTATAATTATATTGCTCTACTTATAAACCTAGCATGAGTTTAGAGTCGCCATTAAAGCACTTTTAACTTAATTAAAATCCCTTAAATTTTTTTCTTTTTAAAATATTTTATCTGATTAACAAACAAAACTTCCCAAGTACTTAGATTACTTATATCCAATTATAAAACTTAAAATACATGTTCTAAATTTTCCCATGTGTTACAACTGTATTGTAAGTGGAAAGTTTTTAAAAATATTTTTGTTTTACCATTATGAGTCAAAAATCAGTCCCCTATCATTCCACAAGCAATCTCACAGACATTTAACTTGGAAACATTTCACAGAAAAACAAATATATGCATTGCCAAACACAAAATAGTAATTAAAGGGTTAGCTATCTTTATTACTTTGGAATTAATGAAGTCTTCTTGCCTACCTGGATTTCTTCTCCATGCAAAGCCAACTTTGTGATTGGTATCCCAAGTAATCATTGATGCTTTCTGCTTATTTGCCTGAGGCTGTGTATTGGCAGCGGTCTTGGCCAGGAGAGGTGCACCTCCTGATACCAAGGGCCATCTCTCTAGTCTCCTTTAACTGTAAGACTGAGCATTGTGTTATAGCAACCACCTCAAATTTTACAAAGGGATTGTATCATAGTCCAGCTTCCTGGGATCTGAGGTGTGCTGTGAGGGAACTCTCAGCTACATAACCAAGTGTATAAAAACACTGAGGTTAAAACCTACCCTCACTACTTCAGCAGACAACCCATTGCCTCCTTGAAAGTATTTTAACATCCTTTAGGTGACTTCACACTCTTTGTGAGTCTTTGCCTGCCTACAGCCTCCCTTATGGCAAGAGAGAAAGGTTTTCTGTTGTCTTCTCAACCACACCATCTAGAATACAAGCTGCAGAAAGCTGACTTAGTATTTAATGTAGCACCAATGAGTCAGCAGATGGAGACATGTCTTACTCGGGTCTCCTATCAAACATTCCTTTCTTGCCCTTTACTCCAAGCAAAGCATGGCTTGGATGGATTCTGGCATGGGACAGGGGCCTGCCAAGATAGACTCATGGTTGAGGTTATCCATGAGAAAGAAGAATTTTAATGATATTAGGTATCATAAAACATCCATGAACAAGGAAATGTATGACCGGTTCATATCTGGGTTTGAAGAAAAGTAAGTGTGGTGCCGCTGTGGAGAGGATAAACTTGAAGAAGAAACTGGGAAGCCAGTTGGGGTGTTCCTCTGGCAAGCGACAGAGGGAGAGAACCTTCATGGAAGAAAGGAGAAACAGACGATGCAGAAGGAACCATTCAAGACCAAGACAGAGATGGGCTGGAGAGCATTTATGGATTTATCAGATTCCACAAGGGCTGCAGAGTAAAAATGATTGCAGTGTTTCCACTCTAAACGCCCGGGAGAATGATGATAATAAGCAGGTTGTCTGGCTGGATTCTGTTTAAAGGAACTTTAAAATACCACTGTGAAGTATGTTATTTCGCTGCAGTGGGTGGAGCAACTGTGTTAGGGACTAGCTACTGACATACTTGCATTAAGCCTACAGTTTTTTCCTTGGTTAAAATACGATGGCAACGATCCCTTGAAAACCCACATTCACCATATATTCTTTCTTCCTTTCCAAAGTGCATCTCATTTCAAAGCTATTCCAAGGTTACACTTGAAAGCCTTCTATCCTCTGTGAGAGGCAATGGCCTGAGAAAAACGATGCTTTCAGCCCCTGCCTACCTTTTACTTCTCAAAAGAAAAGGGAAAAGTGTCCCTATTACACCGCCTATTCAGACTATGCTTAGGAATAATTATTAGTTATAATTAATAGTTACTAATGCACTTGTTCCAAATACATGCAAACTTATACGTTCACACACATCACATCAAAAAGCAATGAAGAGAACCTTGCTCTGAGTAGCAAGGTCATAAGAAGTGGAGACATTTTTGCCATTTTCTATACATTATACAATGTCTCTAATGAGCAAATATTCTCTCACAGTCTAAAATTAGCTGAGAAATGCCAAGTATACGGACTGATCCCTCAGTTTACTTTCCTAACGAGCCAGAAGGACAGCATCTAAAGATCCATACACAAAGTGGGCAACACAAGTGCATGAACGTCTTTCTCAGCTACCATAAGGTTCTAGGCTTGATTCAGAAGGCCGCCTTCCTCCCTCCCAAGGGTCCCACGTACCCCATTGCCTCAGTTTCCTTCCTTTCTTTCTCTCTAGGTACACTCTTACAAAACATCAGTAATTTGTAAAAATAAACAAGAATGCTCACACGCTATTTTTAAAATAGCAAAATCTTGGTATACTTGTAATCATATCTGCCTTAATTCCATTCTAAAGAAAGACATGTCCTAAGTTTAATTCAGATTCTGTTTTTGTTTATAAGAGTTAACATCAAAACAAGGAGAAAGATTTATTGTTTTACTGGTCATCTTCCACTTTTCCATTCTCCCCGCATCCCCAAGACAGGGTTTCTCTGTAGCTTTGAGACCTATCTGGAACTAGCTCTTGTAGGCCAGGCTGGCCTCGAATTCACAGAGATCCACCTGCCTCTGCCTCCAGAATGCTGGGATTAAAGGCGTGCACCATTACCACCTGGTCACTTTTCCATTCTTAAGAGGTTGGTTTCTCAAGCTACCAAACAATGCTGATTTATTTGGCAAGTCTTCTTACCTTGTTTATTACACTAATATCAAGTCTAGGCCTTGGCAAATAGGCTTGTTTCTAGGGCTGAAGATACATCAATAGGATATGAAGTCTTTTAAGTATAAGCACCCCTCCTCACCCCTATACCTAGAGCAAGGTGTAAGTTACTGAGCCATGGGATTTTTCCCAGACTTTGGCTTATGGGGGAAAAAACTAAAAAAACAAACAAACAAACAAAAATCAGTGGAAATAGAAATCTGTATAGATAAAAGTATAGTAATAAACCAAAGAAGGGACCAGCAACATCATAACTAAAGGGATAATATACAGCCCTTTGGAGATGGTCAGAGTGGACACTCGATTCAAATACCAAGGAACTGGTCAAATTAAGAAAAGTGGGCTTCCAGGCACTGTCCTGTCCCATGGTTCCTGAGCAGAGGAATTGTTTTAGTACCCCCAGATCCAATCCAACCTGTGAGGCTCTGCATGGTCTAATTCTTGTATGGCTGAGTCCTTCCACAGGTAAAATGGGCTTACTAACAAAACCTTTCCCTAATATTAGTGCGAAAACCAAATGATTGATGTACACAATTCCTACTACACATTAGGAATGCTCACCAAATATTACTAGTACTTTTGAGTGTACTGAACACAGACTGACCAGCTAACCTTCAAGGCCTGGAGTCAAGGTCAGTTCTGAGCCATGAAGGCCTTGATGAGCACAACGAATATGTCTGTCAACAAATGGTCACCTACCTTGTGCTCACTTCACCTATATCTTGCTTAGCACTGGCCAATTTGTGCAATTTATTTATCATCTTTTCATCTGCGTACTCTTTACTGAGGTAATACGCTTCTTAAGACAAGGAACATGTCTTTCGAGTGGTGAGCTATGATCCATTCTGCTCTCCCCAAATTCATTAAGAAAGGTAAATGAAGGCATTTGTTTCAAAACGGTCAGTGTGAATTGCATTCCTGCAACTATATATCTGCCTATAATACTTCTAGTTAATCTTGAGCAACACTATAAACAAACAAACCTTTATCATTAAAAATGAACAGACAGTCTGGCAGGCATAGCTTTTGATAAAGTCAAGTGCTGCTTTGAAAAACTTAGGTTAAGTTGCAATTTTAAGGAGGCTGTGGTAGCTCCTTCCTTAAATCTCAGTATCTGAGACATGGATGCACGGAGACCACCATCAGTCTGAGGCCAGCCCAGGTCTCACACTGAACTCCAGGCAAGCCGGTTTCTGCAAGAGTGGGAAAGCTCATCTCAAAAACAAGAATTATAATTTTATTTTTTTTCTTATCCGTGTTACTGTGCAAACTTGGGGAAATTTATGGGCCTATAAATATTTTTTAGGGAAGTGGTAGTCAACTGATCTCTTAACACATGGTAACCTGTTCCTTTGAGGCTCTACACATGGGCAACATTTCCCACGTTTGTTATTTTTTCTGAGATGACCCAGATTGACCTTAAACTCACAGTCATCACGCCTCGCACCTCGGCCTCCTCGTTACTGAGATTACAGATGTGTGGCACTGTACCCAGCTGTAAACTTGTCCTAGGGGTAGCCCAATAATACTTCTCGATTCCAAGGATTTTCCTTACTGATGCTGATGCTGAATGGGTACTCTCATTACATTGATTTTCTAGCAGAGAAAAACATTCACTGAGTAAAGAATCTATTCTCCTTGTGCATCTGCTCCTATTTCATACCACACTAAAGAGGCCCTGTGTGGAATAAGTCCTGTGGCATGAATGGGTAGCATCCATTCATACTCACTTATCTAGCAAATATTCAGACCTTACTTGTCAGGTGAAGTCAGTGGGGATACAGGCATAAGGAGGCATGGTTCTTGCTCTGCAGTGACTCACAGTAGACTTAGGCAGGAACTAGGAGAGCATCCCAGATGTTTGGAAGATGTGAGGCTAAATGCAAATTAATCTCTGACTATATGGATGACTCCGGTATTAGCCAATCTACCTTACTAAAAGTTTGGAGGATTTAAAAGGATAGAAACTTCAGCATAACTAAGAGTTACTTCTAAATGGTACCCATAATAACTGAGAACTAGGTCTTCGTGTCTAAGGAGAGCATGATAGTCAGGGCTGCAAAATCAAAGATGCTAAAATGCTCAAACATGATTCTATACAGATCTGAGCACCATATACCCAATCTCCTGGATATACACCTCTCCCCTGGATAGTGATGAGAACATCTAAGTTGTCACTTAACTCTGAGACTTCCTGTTTGAAAGTCTGTGTCCCACACAGGAGCCTAATTGACCAAGGTTAAGCGGTTGTCAAGTGACTCAATTCTTAATTCTTCCATTGAAAACCACTGGTTCCTCATTGGACTGTCAGAAGCCTCATCTATGAAGTCCTGTGTGATTTGCTCACTTGAACATACCCTTGACATTTCTCTTCCTAGCCATCATGGAGGGGATAAGTGTGTGTGTGTTATCATATATATGAGATGATAAATAGATAGATAGATCATATAGAGAGAGATAGATAGATGCCTTCAATAATTATCTTATTTAAGGCTATCACCAAAAGCCTCCCAGAACTCATGCCTCCAATTTCTTTCTCTATCTCTCCCTTCTTAGTACTTACAATTATGAATTTTACTTAACTGCTTTATTTTATACTTACTTCACTTCCAGATAAATTCCAAGGGAAGGGATTATTGCTTGCTTAATTCTCTTCCCTTTATTTCTAACACCTAGTTCTGTGCAGAACCCATAGCAAATGTTTACTAAACAATGTTTGTTAAATAATGCTTTGGGGATGTAAAAGAATACCTTATGCTTGATCCTAGCCATCATTTAATAGAAAGGATTTTAAAGAAAAAAAAGTCACATGAAGAACACAATCATTTTCACTGCTTGATTTGCTCCTGACCTTCTTTAACACAATAGCTGAGGAGTCTGCGACACGGTAATTGTTAGCGTTCATGCATCTATATATTATGAATCAGTGTAGCTGTGCTACTAGCAGAGTTTATAATGTAATAGACCTGGATTAAAGCTGGCTTCACTGGCAATTAAGAGATGTAACATTAGGCAAATCAATTAGTTCCCCTGAAAAATTTCATCTAAATAATAAAAACATAGATAAGCTTAATCTATAAAGTGTTAGCATTAACAAAGAGAGCATGTAAGCAGTTCGGGAGTGTAATTCATAAGCTTGACAAAGGGTAGCTACTTTTGTTATTCATAATGTCACTTATTTTTTATTAGCTATGTTACTTTAAAAATTATTTGAATTACAGGACTTTATTAAAAGTTGTAAACCAACACATCAAGTCGGTTTATATTTTGTAGACTAATACACTCCAGAGCTTCACAATCAGACAACTATAACATAGGCGTGGGGTGAGCTCCCGGAGCATGTTGGAATAAAGAAGGCGACAATTATTCAGCTGGAACCCTGACAGGAACCACCTCTGACTGTGTCATGAGCCATAGTCTCACGACACCTATGAGCTGTAGGTGTTATACAAACTGTCCACACATTCTGATTCATGATCCTACAAACCCTGCCTGTGAAAAAAAATGTGTTTATTCAGAGCATCAATATGTGCACACAGCAGAGGACGTGGAGAAGAGAAGGTGTCAGCAAGACAAAGAGGCAGAGTTTCAACAGCTTCTCTTTTTGAGCCACCCTTCGTAGTTAAATTCCTGAACAAGGTGTTAAAAAAATAAAGACAATAATATGCAGTCCCTGTCTTCAAAATGCTTAAAATCCATCTGATGGCTGGAAACATCTTGAAACATCAGCAAAATGAACCAACCATAAGAAGAAAATCATATTGTAAGTGACATGCAGCCATCGAAGACGGGTTGCCATGGGGCTGTTATGATGCCTCAGGAGTCAGCAGTTTATTCTATTCTTGCAATGGGCCAGAGTTTGACACCCAGCATACATGTCAGACAGCTCATAAGTGTCTGCGATTTTAGTTCCAGGGGACCTGACATTCTCTTCTGGGCTGTGTGAACATCTTTACTTACATGTGTGTACACACACCTATACAGAAAATTAAAAATAGACTAAGTCTAAAAATATATTGGCACATGAATGAAGGATAAATTGTATTTAATATTTAAAGGAGAAATTGGGTAGCTGATATGGCTTGGGTTCAGTTCCCAGGACTGCAGATTCCCTCTATAACTTCTGAGAGTAAGGAGGAATTTAGACAAGCGTAAGCGTCAGAGGAGGGACCCAATGGAATGAACTATACTAGATAAAGCTCACAGACAAAAATGGTGTGGGATATCACAGAAGATAAAGTTGATAGGATTGAACTTGATGAATGTCTGAATTCTAAAGTGTTAACAGACAATCAATAAGTTGTTTTAGTGCGAACTATTGATTTCTTCAACCAAGTCTCAAGACCCAACTGTATCAATCAGGAGAGGAAATGAGTGGGTGCAGACACTTGGTGACACTCGGTGCAGCATTTGAACCCAGCATTTTATGATGTCAAAGTGACCACAAAAAAGAAAAATAAATACATAGGATTAAGATAATAAGTCAGGAAGAAGAGAAGTGGATAAAAGAGTCTAAGACTCTATCAATATCAATTTGGCATGTGTTTGCTCAGTACTTTTTATTTGGTTCTATTTGTGCTTATAATATAAAATTTAATAACAATCAAGCCCTATATTTTAAGCTTCAACCATCTAAATTATATTTTAGTGTGTGTGTATGCTGTTTCATTGTGATGACAATTGTGGTTGGAGAAGGAATATTAAATCATAATATGCTTCTCATTAACCATAGTTTTTAAAAAATGTGCTTGATTCTTAGAATTTTCTAAAAAGATCTACATGTTATTTTGCCAATTATAGTTTTTCAATCAGTACCTAGTTGACTGATTTCTTACTGTATTCAAATAACTTTTTACAGCATTTACATGTTGAGCATCATTTGTGAGTGTGTGTGTGTGTGTGCGCGCATACGTGCGTGTCCACATTAGTGTGCATGAATACAGATGTGTCCATACCACAGAGTATGTGTAAAGGTCCATGGACATCCTCTGGTGTTGCTCTTTGTCTTCTAAGTGGGCTTAAACAAAAGGGTCTCTGTGATTCTTCCACTATATACATCAGGCTAGCTGGCCTGCCAATTTTCAGGGACTCCCTGTCTCTTCCTCCCATCTCCCCGTAAGAAACAGGGACATTAAATGCCAAGATCTTACACAGGTTTTGAGGATTCCAACTCAGGCCCTCACTCTTGAAGCACTTTTCCGCCCCTGGGTCAACTCTCTAGCCTACGTCAATCATATAATAGCTATTAGTAACCATATTTATGAATGAAAATCTAAACTCTGGAGAGTTAAAAAATATGTCCTCAAAGTATTCCATAAGTGAGGAAGACAGACTCAAATGTGGTTTTGCCTGAAATCTTCAGAAATCATGACCTAAAATCAATTGGTTAGCACCATTTTTCTAGAATGTTCTTGCATTGCGCTCAAGGAATTTACAAAATGAAGGAGCAGGATTCTTGAATCTAACGAGTAGATAGTCATCAGGAGTTACAGTAAAGAGCATAAGTCAAAGTTCTAGAGATTCCAGTCTTACACTAAGTCTGCTCCCAACACATGAGAACAGAATGACTGTAAGTCTCCTCTTTCTCCCATAGTCTCCTTAACTGTGATGCTGGTCTGTCTTGACACTCCTGTCTTGGAATGTGTGAGCCTGGGTAGGGTGCAGAATCACATTTGTAGTAGGTTCCACAAGCAGCAAAATCCTGATATGATGATTGTAAGATCACCTAGGAAATGGTCATTATCATCTCTACTTTCAAAAATAGAGCTCATTCAATAGACAGGATGATGTGGCCATCTGATACAGCACATCACCCATGTTTTCTCATCAGAGAGGTACCTTTCATACAGCACAGGCAATCTCAGATCAAAGAGGCACTGCACATCCACAGAATGAGCGCATTACTTCCTTTTGTGTGACCACAATCAAATTAAATTGTTCTAATCATTTTCTGGAAAAAAATAAAGTTAAAAGGAAACCCAAGCTAGTGTGATACGCATCTTTATCACTCCAGCAACTTAAAGCTATCAAGAAAACATAACATAAATAGTACTCTTGATTGGAAGTCTGTTTTTTTTTATTCTCTTTTTCTTTCTGTGTAAAGACCTTACTCCAGAAAGAGATTACAAAGTAACATAGTTTTCAGAGTTACATTGTAATGGTTACCTATCATTTCAATTAGGCACTGACCAGCTGTGTAACACCCCAGAATCCATCCACTCCCAACTGTTTACAGCTCCTCACGGGTTTCTATGTGTGTTAGTTACATGCTCCTTCTACCCATCATTCCCTGCTCTCAGCAGGATGGCTGGTGAAATTCTATTAGGTGTCAAGATTCAAGACAGAGGTGACTTCACAGTGGAATCTCTCTGGGCCATTCTAGGTACAACTGGCTTGGGCTTCATTTATTTCTTTTCCAATGACAGCAAAATTATAGTAATACCCTTCATCAAAGCCCTTTCCAAGTCTCATCATACTTCATTCATGGCAAATTTGTCTGTGTCTTGTCCTACACTAGAAGTCTTATAACAACAAGAATTATTTTTCATTAATTTTAGCATCTAAGACTTCAGCACAGTACACAAAACATACCTGTCATTTAAAGGATAACTGAATAATGGTGACCCTCAAGTTACATTCTGATGTGTGGGAGATTGTGTGTGTTTGTATGTGTGAGAGAGAGAGAGAGAGTAACGCCTACTAGTATTTCAGCTTTAATGTTATTTGATTTTTATGTGAAAGCATTTAAAATATATTAAAAGATACAATTCCAAAAGTCCTTCTGTCTATAATATTATCTAAATATAACATTTGTCAAATAATTATTTGAGAGCAAAATGTGACATTAATATTGCATTTTGCATTGAAAAATAAATTTCACAAGAGACATTTCTAACCTTTAAATTATAACTACCTTAAAGTTTTGGATCAGTGTAAGAAACATCATCTTGAATTCTGTCAGACATGAGAAACTACACACCATAACCAAGGCTTTTGTAGAGATGTTCGGATAAGTACTGCTAAGTATAATGGACATAAAATCAATTATATTGAAACATAAAAATAAACCATTAGGTAAGAGTTTATTGTACCCAATCTGATGGAAACCCAGGTGAAGACCATTTTTAAAAGTGTTTCACAAACCATTCTATTTCAGAAGAGACACATACAAAGTAAAATTATAAATTAGAGAGTAAAGTACAAAAGCCAATTATAAAAAAAATGTGCACGTACACCTAAAATTGAAGTTAATTTCCTCATAAACAAGCCTGTTTGTGTATGTTACAGATAGGAACACACATGGTCTCTCTTTCAGTCAATTGTGCCAGAAAGTGTCAGCATTCAACACAGGTTAGGGAAAGGGTTAAGAATTTATCCTCCAGAGGTCATCCAGGTTCAGCAGAACAAGCCCTCCCTTGGCTTATGAGTTGAAGTAAGACAAACTTCAGTCTCAACTAAAACTATCAAGACAACTATTAGAAGTTAGCAGACGGAGGGATCTTCCCGAAGAGGAAATCCGTGGCAGGCTTTCCTGCACTTCCTAAAGGTAGCACTGAGTTATCAAATGAGTGTCCCTTAATATGAGTTACCACACTTCTGAAAGAAGCACTTCATGCTTCTGAAACAGAAGAGGAGGGAAGACAAGGACTCACCCACTTCACAAAACCAGGGGACTGACCACAAATTTGAACTAGAAGATGCACTAGAATAAGCCCACGTTGGTGTCTGAGCAGATGCCCCATCTCTGCAAACCCATCATGATGTTTCTTAATCCCACCATATTCACTGAGGAAGTGAATTCTTAAAGGAGTAAGAAGTAAATTCTAAAGAACTCTGCTTTCTCACGCACAGAAAGCTTCCAGGCTACAGCGGCGAGAGATTTGGCCAACCCCTGAAATCTACCTACTACCTGTTTGAAGTTCAAATGCTAGGCAAGGTTTGTAAACGTGAACAGCCGGCAGATCTCCAATAAAACTTGTAAACACACAAAATGAAACTTTAGTACCTAGACACATTAAAACACTCTCTACTAAAACAAAAAGGGAAACACCTCACGTTGACCTTTTTTTTTCAGAAGTCCTATTTCAGGCATGAAACTGCCTCTGAATATTTTTCTTCCTCAAAGACAATCATTTCTTTTTGGACCTGCCTCAATAAGAAATATAATCTCAAGAAAAAAAATAACCCAGGATGTAAATTCACTTAAATTATGCAAGTGGAATTCCATAGCTGCTCTCTCATGCTCCTTGCTGAATGAATAGTGTCAGATAAACCTTTCCAATAATAACATCGTCCTCGCCGGTGACAAGGGGTAAATCTCCCAAACTTGAGCTCAACTTTGGAGCCTTATTAGCTACAGCAAGTGGATGTCAGCGAGGTGACAGCACCGGGGCAGCGGCACCCACGCAGTCTAAGCCAACAGCCCACCGTGAGCTGAGAATCTGTGTGATTAATATTTGCAAATTCCCGATGCTCGTCATCTTCATTCAACACACAGGATGCTCGGTTACCCCACAGTTCACATCCTAATGCCATTCCAGCCGCTACATTCAAACCCCGGAGCTCCTAGAACAATGAAGCTGCAGGAACAAGAGCAGCTTAGAGCACTTTCAAAAGGAAAGGCTAAATCCTAATTTACAGCCGGATCCATAGCTTGTTACCTCCGCTGATTTCTTGATGCTGGCCTACCGAATTAATTCCCGTCTTTTCCTCCCCCCTCTCCACCCTCCAAGAGTGAGCCTGAACCTGAATTACAAACAGTTAAACCTGAAGGTCACATCACAGCAGCGTTCCAACACGCTCCCCCAGGGAGTCTGCAAGGCAACAATAAAACAAAGCCTTCGCAACCACCTGTAATAATCTGCCTGCTCAGCCGGCCATCCGAAAAGTCCTGGTGCCACACAAGGTAGACATTTTTTTGTAGTTGGCTTAACATGTACATCGTGCCCAGCTGCCGTCTCGCCTCCTCTTACCTTCACGTTAGTCCGGAGTGCACAATAACATGCAAAGAACATTGCAGTAAATAAGGGGCATATGGGCCGGTGATCAGCTTCTCAGCACAGCGCAAGCCCCACACACACGATCCTGGGCATGTGCTGCTAAGGAGCATCCGTTCCCTCTGTCAGTTTGAAAATGCATTGATCCCTGTTTCCTCTGACTACAAAACGACATGTCTTGAAGGCACTGAGTGAGAGCTCAGAATCTCTTCATTGGCTATATATAGCATTGTGCCCAGTAATTTCAATTAGCTGAGGATTCAGCACCCGAAAGTTAGGACCTCAGTTGCTTTTCCTTCTAGCATTTTAAATCACTGGGTTAAAAAAAAGGAGGGGGGAATGAGCTCACCCAGGAAGGAGGGGGGAAAGGTGAAGAATTGAAATTTAACCAATGAGTTACTTATATTTCTGAAGAGCCCAAGTGCTGTCCTATTAGATACTTTGCCATGGACTGCATCAGGCTGACTATAGACGAAGAGGGAGCCCTTTTCCCCCTTGTAGCCTAACAGCTCTGCACTACATTCCAGGCTCTCCTGGTGCAGCACCCTGTTTGGCAAATACTACAAACCAGCGTGAGCACGACTCTCTAGTCCATTCCTCAGTGTGAACAGAGAAAGACCAAAGGTTCACTATCTCAGAGTCCCCTAAACCCTAAACTGGTCCTTCGAGGGGTGCTCTGCTATTCCAGGGCTGTGAAGTACCACCTCTTATTGCCCTGCCCTGGAATAGCATCGGGTCTACCATCCAGGGATATTTAAAGTTGTTAGGCTCTCTAACAAGACCATGCATCCCATGCCCCAAAAGCTCTGCCTTGCTGGTAAACGACCCTCAACAACACAGGATGGGAATGGAATGAAGCAGGAGATGACTGAACCTCAGAGCAGCGGCAGGAGGTGATATGAAATGTCCAGCTGGTTCTGGGAGGCAGAGAGTGAGAGAGGGAGGGGGAAAAAGCTTCTATTTCCATGAATCCATGAGAGGGGCATAATTCATTAAAAACCATTTCAGATCCTACTGGCTGTTACCAGCCTTGACAGGCAACAGATATTGCAAATTAATTGGATTTTTATTCAGCCAAGAGGACAAGGTCCAATGCAGGTCTCTAAATTCTTTTTTTTTCCAGCTTTAGGAAGCTCTAATGCTCAGCTAGGATTCTAAAGCTATCTGGCAAAACGCAAGCAGACACCAACAGTTCTCACTGCAGTAAAAATAGTGGGAGGAAAAAGATGGGTGAGGTCTTCGCCACCACGGTTCTCACAGAACAGAGAAGAACTGCATCACTCGCAGGAAGGAGCTGCAGTGACTTTTAGGATTTTTCTTTCACATGTTTTGCATAAGCCGCCTCCCTTTCAGAGCCTGCAGCAGTGCTGAGGCTACGCAGAGGCACTGGGCATCGCTCCTGGGCAGTGAGGTGAGGATGCTTTAGAGGGCAGGAGGTAATTCGGGGAGAGGCATTAAAGAGCTAGGTTGTCTATTTCCCTCTGAATGATGAGCGTTCAGAAAGTGTCGTCACTTCTGACTAAATAGCTATTTTGGTCTGTCATTGTTTGTGGCTTTTTTAGGATGGGAGGGAAAAAAAGGCAATCTTGGCTTAAGCTGGAGATTGTTTAGCAAATGAAAGAGAAGGGAGCCACTTAAATCGATTCCCAGCTCTGTCTGTCATAGTAAGCTAGGTAATTACAAACTGTAAGTACTTGTACCATAACTGTGACTTCCAGGGCAGTAGGAAAACAACATGGACGCCCAGGTCCTATCATTCAACAACTTTTATTAATGGCTCTAAAAGTAGAAGCTGTAGTTTCTGTTCCTAACGCCGACCTCTCCAGAGGTCATAGCAGGTTACCTCTCCTGTAGCTCTCCCAGTAAGTGAAGACAAACACAGCGACTGGATGCTGTGGTAAATGAGGAGGATTTAAAACTGCCTGTCTCCACTAGGGTTCAGAAGATTCTCAGGAAATATTTTTTTCAATCATATGAAGGTGCTGTTAAGTAAATCTTTTTTCATGAGGAACTGGGATAAAAATGCAGTTTGCATATTTTTGATGTTGTTTTGATGGCCTCCAGACTTTTGGATACCCCAGGACAAGAAGAACAAAGGGAAGAGACAGATGTTCCAACCTCAGAGATGCACACTGGTAGGGAATAGACAAAAGTGAAGTCAGGAAGGACTTGGATAGGGCTTCTTTTTATAGCTTTAAAGTGTGTACATTCCAAAGGAAGACTTAAGGCCTTAAGACCTACTTAAAACTCTCAAGTGGGCTTACCTATCTCAAAGAATCCCAATGCAGACGTGGGCTATATCCCTGCAGATCTACTGCCTAGTTTCAGTAAATAAAGATAGTGAACCACTTTCTTTATTTTTTACTTGTGAGAAATGAGGCATTAACAAGAATCACAGTGTCCATTAGAAGTGTTCTGTATTAATGGACTGAGAGACCTCTCAGATTGTAAACATTGCAGACAAATCTAACCAGGTGAGTTCAATTCCTAAGACTACAGGGTAGAAAAGAGAAAGATAAACAACTCCTGTAAGTTGTCCAACACACACACACACACACACCATGACACACATGTTATGGAGGCCATAGCATGCCTCCCCACAACATACAAACACAATAAAAAGGTATAATTTTAAAAGTGAGTCCTCCATTTTCAGTCCAAAGCTGCATTTCGGTAGTATATCCACAAGAAGAGCAATGCTAGCAACTGTAAAAAGAAATTTCTAACCGGCTACATAGTTTTGGAGGGCATAGAATACATCTATGTTCCAAAACAAGTGAGAAATCCCAGAAATTCTCATCCATACCAAATCTTTTGCCATGTGAAAAATGGAACAATGTGTTCCTCATAATTTAGTTGAGGACATTAAAGATGAACCAAACCAGTAAAACCCTAGTTGAATCAAGGAGTTGAGTATAAAAATCCAGACCACAAACATAATAGAAGAAAACATAGTTTTGGTTTTGTATACTATTGAAGAAAGGACTGAAGTTATACTAGAATAGGTAATTATGAGTATGCAAAAAATATAAACATTCTGCTTTGGTGAATTATATATAGTAGCAAACAAAAAATTAGCAAAATATCTGCAACATCTTATATTAGAAATCCCTTAAAGGAACTTTCATAATTCACTAAGAATAAAATAAAGTAAATTTTCAAGAGTTATAATGAATGAAAAAGTAATAATTTACAAATGACTATAAACATATTAAAGATGTTCCACTTTTTTAAAACAGGAACAGCATAAAAATTAGAAAAACGTTATTTTCATTATTGATTTACTTTGTTTTTTGAGTCCGAGTTTTTCTGTGCATGTAGCCCTGGTTGTCCTCGAACTTGGTCTGTTTTGGGAGCATAGCACGGGGATACTTGCACCCACCGATCTCCAGAGAAACCAGGAATGTTAAACACACAGGATTGTCTTTCCAATGGGAAAAATGAAGAGCCAGTTTCTCTACTCAGAAAGCTGAGAATTGGAAGTGATTAACAGCCTGGTGATCTGTGTTCTCTGTTGGTTCAGACGGTATAAGCTCTTACAACCAAGACCTGAGCTGGCTAGCAATCTAAATGACCCTCATAGCCAGAGGCTCCCTCAACCTCCCCAACCAGGACCGGAGGTGGCTAACAGCACACACAAATGGCCTCTACGCTATTTGTATGACTGAGTCTTAGGCCAGACACGTGGCCCTTAATACAGTACAGGGCATGTATCTCTAGAATCCACCTTCTTCGAGGAAGGGACCAGACCTTAAGTGAATTTCAATGTAATTATACTTTCTTGTGCAAAGGGTATTGAATTACACCAGGAAACCTTTTCCAAACTCTGCTGGACTTAAATACGTTGGGAAGAAACCACCTGCTATTAGACTCTCCGAAGTCTGACCCAGGTTGACGAAATCAGTCTGCACCTGGTTTTATCCTCTTCTTGTGGTTTTTCCTTCTTGAATGTCACCTGCAGAGGCCCCATCATCCCTGTAGACCAGACTGGCCTCAAATTCAGGGATTCACCTGCCTCTGCCTCCCAAGTGCTGACATTAAAGGAGTGTGCCACCACTGCCTGCCTTAGAAAATGTGTTTTAAAATTTGTTGATTCTTTCAACGTAGTAACTTAACCTCTAAGAGTATGTATGACCTAAACACATTGAATGAAACTCAAAAATCTAGTAAAAAATGTTTAAAAAAGAAACAAAGAATTCAAATGTAACCCAGGTGTGGGGGTGTGTGTACGTGTTATGGTGTTGTTTTAGTGATATATGTATTTGGTGATATACATATTCAACATGTAGGTGGGAAGATGCCCATACAAGTGTATCTGCATGTATGTATCAGATGTCAATGCCAAGTATCTTCTTCAAATTCTCTTCATTCTCTCTCTCTCTCTCTCTCTCTCTCTCTCTCTCTCTCATTTCAAAGAGGCTGGCAGTCCACAGTGGGAGTAGTCTAGCTGGCCTCAACAGCTTCTTCAGCTCTGGGATTAGAGGACTCACTATTATATCTGGATTTTTTTTTCTGTGAGTACTGGGGATCTGAACTTAAATCCCCATGCTTCTGATGCAAGCACTTTACCAATTGAACCATAACTCTAGCCCCTGGTTTGAAGCTTTAACAAGTCTTTAAAATATAACTTGGGTACTAGAGAGATGGCTCAGCACTGCTGCTCCTGCTTGGAACCTGAGCTTGGTTCCCAGAACCAATACTAGAGGTAGGGGAGTTGGCAACCAACTGTAACCCTAACTCCAAGGGATGTAATGACCTCCTCTGGCCTCTGTGAACAGCTGTAGACACACAGATGTGTGTACACACACATATACCCATCCGGTTAAAACTAAAATTACTCTTAAAACAATGAATATTTGTAAAGGAAAAATATAAAGCAGTATGAGGGTGTAATTTGTTAACAATATAACAACAGTAGCAGTTACAGTTAATATTTACAAATAATTTTTATTGATGGGCACCATTTTTCTTATCTGTAAAATTAGATGATGGATGACTTAGTTCCTTTTTATGCATAGTCATGATGACTTTGGAAGCTGTATTTTTTCTTTTGCTTTGTTAAGATGGGATTGACTAGGTAAGTATGAATGCTAGATAGCCACTAGGCTATAGTCCAAACCAGTTAGTTGAAATCTCCGCAGTGGGATCCAGGTTTTAGCATTTTACAAAGTTTCCTATTTGGCTCCAATGTGGCTCTAAAGTTACAATCACTGGGTTCATCAGCAAAGCCATTTGGTAAAGGAAAGGGCACTAAATATCTCGGGTTTGTACAACACGTGATCTGCCCAGGGCTACACAATACTGATGTTCTCACAGTAAAGCCAGTGGAAATCCCTACGAGATGGGCAGTGCATAATCCATTGCAATGAAACTTCATTAATACACATTAAAATCTGAATTACGTACCTATTATGTCCTATCATCACCTGATTCCTGGTGCAAATTCAATAATTCTTAGTGGAAGTTCAACCCTCCACGACGGAAGCCAAATGAACAAGGAACTATGTAGACACAGCACTATCTTGTCCTTCTTCTAAGCAGCCCTTGGGCTTCCAGTCACAAAAAAGGAAAGAAAACAAACCTGGGCTTAAATCTATTTTCTGTAACTTCACAACTGTGTGACCTTGGGCTGGTTACATAACCCCTCTCTGCCACCGAGTATCCCTCTGCCAAATAAAGATTGCAAACCTACTTCACGGGAATGTTGTAAGAGCTAAAATAAACAAGGTGTGCAAACCTTGCCTTCCTACCTAGAGCAGAGTCAGTTTAATCGCTTGTAATTTGTAGTGTAATGAAGGCTGGATGATAGGGAGATGGAGGTAAATAAGCAACACCTTTTTACTATAAATATGATTCTGCATCCTTTGGGAGTTGTGTGACCGTCCAGCACTTCTGTTGGACTCCTAAGCTGGTTCTGAAGGGATATCAAGCAAGTCCTTTTATATACCCTGAACTGGACTTTCTTAAGCCTTCCTTGGAAATTTTTAGAGATAATAATAATAACTGATGTACAGGCTACAAAGCACAACAAAGCATATCATAATTCTTTGGTAAGGTATCTCTAAAAGTAGAAGAGAATGTATTACAAATACCTTGACGTAACAAGGAAAATTGGGCTCTCTTTGATGTCATCTTATCTTTAAAAGATCCATATAAATGTTAAATGTAAGCTGGAAACATATCTGTATTTGTGTTAGTATTTTTACATTGCTCACAGGCTTTAACATTTAATACATCATAAAGAGCACACAGTAATGAGCCTGTACCCTCTGCTATGTGCTCCACTGGGCATGCTAGGGTATTCTTGCCTCATTTCACAAATTGATTCTCGATTCTCAAGACAGTACTGAGAATATTATGGCCCTGTATGTCCAGTGAAGAAGGTTTACACTATGCTTAGACAAAAGTTTTAGATCTAAATAGAAGTGACAGTTTCATCCCATAGCTCAATTTTCAAATTCCCAAACTCAGAGAACATTTCTCAATAACTTGTACCGAAAATGTGGTTCCTAGATCTTTCAGATAAGTCAACATTTACAAACATAAAGATTTATTAAGTTCCCATTTTATAACCGCAATAGAATAATGGTTATAAAAACCTATTTTGACAAAGAGTTTTGAAATTAAAATCATGTAGAGGAGGAGTGAAACTTAAGAAAACTCAACCACTGCTTTACATCTGTATGTGTGGACAAACAGGGGCATGTGGGATGAGCTGACTTATCAGACGTCACCAGTGGCCTGTGGTGAGTGATACACCCTGAATTAGAGTAGACTCTTGGTCAACGCTAAGCAAAATAGCAAATGAAGACATAGAACAGCTAATGTCCCATGAAACAAAAACGTGTATTATTTTTTCTTTTAAAATTTGGTACACATCAAGTCTGTATAAGAATAGGCATGTGCAAAGTATGATAGGTAAAATTCAATTCCGGGGTCTGTGATTGTTCTCAGATGTCTAAAGTAATCCAATGTCCAGATATTAGAAAATAGGGGTGAGGGACGACCCTATTATGAGTCTTCTCTCACACGGCCTTACCCTGTCTTCCAGCTCCTAACTGGCTTCCAGTAAACTCCCCACACTTCTGCTAGAATCAAAGCACACCCCCACAAACTCACCAAATACCACGAGAGAACCTCCAAGTGACTAGTGCTGGCCCTACACTTGAAGGCATACCTGGAGGCAAATGTGAGCACGTGGTACAAAAACCCCTTTGAATCCTACTGCATAATTCCTCAGAAGCCCATACAGCCCTACAAATGCCCATGTATTTATTTAGAGCCTATTCTATGGATAAAAAGTATATCTAAGGATCCTGACCTTTACCTTGAGTTATAGGGACTGAAGGGCAGTGGAATTGACATAGTTTATCTAAAAGAGAAGAGAGGAGACTTCAGGGAGGGTCTGGCTCAAAACCTTAGCATCTCTTAAGGGATAGCTGACCCTTGTAAGATCCTCACATCACTACCCCAGGTTCTTTCCCTTACTGCCTGTAACATGCATTGTCTGTACATTGCTACTCGGTATTTAACAACGCATTGTCTGTGCTGGTCACCTATTGCTTGTCATGCCCCATACATATGCCCATAATCCCCAAATTAGCTTTTCAACAGCAGAGAGCAGGTGTCAACTGATAAACAGTTCCCCTGGGAAAAAAACAGGGATCTTTTTCAATTATTTCACAAACTACTCATTTGTCAAGTAGCTACAAAGAAGGGTGTTAAAAGGTAACTTTTGTTAGCGAGGCTCAACCGCTGAACTTTTTTATGAGTCTCTGAACAGCGTCCTTCATAACCTTTCAATAATTTCAAATCCTCCCCACAGCCTCATACTTAGAGCTTTCTCTACCCTCATTCCTCTTGGCAGATGACTGCCTTTTACTCCAAGGAGAAAATAAACGAAGTCCTCATCATCTACCAACAAGTAAATTAAAACTCGGAGTGAGACACTCCTCTCGCAAACTCTCTTTCCTTCGGTCCATAAGACATCACTCACTCCACGCGAGGTCATTACCTCTGCGCACCCTCTGCAAGTCTAACTCCTGCGAGATCCGCACGTCTACATCTTTCTCTCTGTTTAATGTTTGTCTATGTGCTTGTTGAAGTCTCTCCAATATTAAAAAAAAAAACAAGCAAGTACACCAAGCCAACAAAGTCAACAACAATTATCTTCCTAGCACCTTTCATCACACATCGTCATCACCAAAGCAATCACAGCATGAACTGCATCACCGTGTCCTATTGTGCTCCTTCGCACACAGCCTCTTTTTAAAAGCCAGCATCTTGGTCTCTTTCACAAACTGGCGTACACACTCCCTGCCAACTCCTCCTGTGCAAATGGCAGTTGACATGTCCTCCGCCCAAGAGCCATTCCTCTATCCTCGCTCTACATGACTTTTCAACAGATGCAGACAGTGTCTCTCATTCTATTTAATCAGCGTCAACCCGGCTTATGATCTCAGTTTCTATCACTCTGACTTTGAACTTTTGGCTCTTTATTTTAATATTCTTATTCCTGAGTCCTCAAGATTTAGAGGTTTTTTTTTCTCTTTCCCCATTCTAGACCCATTTCCAGGTTGCCCTTTTCATTCTATGGCATTTTATTGCCACCTCTATGATGGTGACTTCCAAATCCTCTGTTTTCCTTGTCTAAGCTCCAGGTCCTTTCATCCAACTGTTTGCCCATCATCAATTTCCTTCTTTCTCCATATTTCCTGCTTTGGTGGGTGTCCCATGTATTTATCTAGTATCACGAACAAAAAATTTAACACTAATCTTTGGAAAGACCTTATTCTACATACTCAACTGTGGTGGCTTAAATGGGTACAGATCCTCTAGCATCATATATTTGAATGCTCGGTCCACAGTTAGTGGAAGTCTTTGAAAGGATTGGAAGGTGTTGCCTCCTTGGAGTACGTGCAAATTTGTTGAAGGAGGTTTATCACTGGAGCAGGTTCTGAGGTTTCAAATGCCCAACTCGGGCCTCCTCCTCCTCCTCCTCCTCTCTCTCTCTCTCTCTCTCTCTCTCTCTCTCT
>LOJH01000939.1:0-16623 GCA_001685095.1 Ellobius talpinus | reverse complement strand
GTGTGTGTGTGTGTGTGTGTGAGAGAGAGAGAGAGAGAGAGAGAGAGAGAGACATACTCTATAGCTCCTGAGGACATGTTATCCCATTATGTGGAGTAAATACATTGAAATTATATATGTGTATACAAATGTAAACATATAATGTGTAATTATAAGTAAGCTTGTAAAGTTGGCTTTCCCATACTTTTTAGTGTTATTTATCGCTCTTCCTTTCTTATCCCTCTGTACTACCCTCCTTCCCCATCACGGTTAATTACACCTCACATTTTCCTTCCTTCCTCTCCATAGCACCTGTATCTAGGATCCATAAATAATGGAGAATTTGTAGCATATGTCTTTCTTGGTTTGAGTTGTACCAGGCGCTGTACTACCGTCTAGTTCCATCCACTTAACTGTGAATGTCATGACTTCATTTTCCTTTCCATTTGAGTAGGATTTCACAAGGCCCCATCCATAGATGAAGGGTTATAGGCAGTCAGTGACCATTGAGGGAAGATGAACCAGTAGAAACAATTGTTTGTTTGCTCATTTGCTATTTTGAGATGAGCCCCTAATCCTTAGTGGTCAGTCCTAAACCCATGCAAGAACAAAACTAATTGGACTCGGTGAGTGATTCATATTTGCTTTTATGCACACAAATATGCACATATATATGCATATATTATGTATGTTTAAAATACAAATATAGGAAAAGTCATGAATTCAGTAGGGGGTGGCTGAGATGACAAAACAGAAAGTGGAGGTGGAAATTGTGCAAATACATTAAACTCATATATAATACTATCAAATGAAAAAATAACAATAAAAAGATGTTTTCAAATATTTTTAAATGGAGTTAAATTATTGCTGCTTTTAATTTAAAAAACACCAAATTGACATTTGCTTAGGATCTACTCTGTGTCAAACACTGTTCTAGGTAATACAAATTAACCAATTACATACAAATATATGCCACTTAAATACAAGTTAACTAATTACATACAAATACATACAACTTATGTACAAATTAACCCATTCTACCCTTAAAACAACACTGAAGGAGGGATATGATGTAATTTTATTTTTCAGATGATGGATGTGAAGGCAGAAAGGGTGAGCCATTGCTGAGGTTCTCATAAAATAGGATGCTGCCCCAGGTTTTTGTGCATCTTACATTACATTAATCTCAATCCTACACTGACTGCCTAAGTATAGCTTGCTATATACATTCTTAGTTAATTATAACTTCAAGGTTGTGATTGCATCCATTTTCAGACCTCATTTAATTTATTATAATCTGCTTCTAATAGTCTACATGCTATGTGTGATTTAAAAATAAAGAATTGACTTATAGCATGGCAGCATCTTTACGTTTCATCCTTTGGTAACACATGCAGGGTGAACTCTCAATGCTTTATTCTGTGTTGGTCTCCTTAGCCCAGAAGGTGGAAGCCAACTTCTTTGAGGTTGGATTCAAATTCCACCACCTCTTTGAAGCTTCCCTTACCCTCTCAGGCAAAATGGGTCACTCGCTCCTCTGAAGTCCCAGGGAAATGCGTTCTTTCATTACATAGATGTGTTTACAAATATATTGCCCACATCAAAGAGGATCTTAGTCTTTTGCATCTAGCATCAGGACTGCCAGAAAGCTGTTTTGTACTGTGGTAAGGGAATGTATATGTCTATAAGCTCCAAAAGTTGAAAAAAAAGAAAGAGGAAAAGAGAGAGACTGAGAGGTGATTGGGAATCATGACCTGCATAAAGCCAGATGCCTCCGGTGCAGTGACCTTCACTGGACTTCTGTGTCTTAATTTCTTCAGTGGAACTATGAACCTAGGACAATACAGTTATGCATACAAAGACTTGGGTAAAGTAGCCTGTGCAATGAATAAAAAAGGTACAAGTTTAAGTCTCACGTGATTACCTACTAACGTGTGATTATGGAATACAAATAGCATTTTTATTCCTGAGGCATTATAAAAGTGAATTTAAAGATTTCTTAGTAATATGTTTAAGACATAAATTTACTAAAATATCAATGGTTATTAATAAGAAGGCCTCTTTGGAAAAATGTACACTGGCCTTATTGTACATTCTTTTCAGCTGTCCTTCACATATCTCTTCAGGCCCCACACTGACATATACGTGAAGAGCAGCACTGGGACCACGCAATAGCATTTAATGACTGTAGCTTCAAGATGAACCACAGTATTTATTCAGCTCCCTTGCTTAAAAGCTCTTTCTGGGAACTAAAGGCTTCCAAATCTGCCTCTGGATTGTTTGTGCTTGGCTCCAGCAAAAGGCTAAGCAAACATCAAGCTAATAAGCTGTGATCTTTCAATCACCATTATTTCCAGTCCCCAAAGTTAACTCAATGTGCAGCCAGAAACACACAGATGTGTCTCAGTAGAAGGAGAAATTCTGCGTCGAAAAAAAAATGCAACATGGGACAAAGTTTAAAAGTTCTCTTCGGAAGTTCTGGCTAGCTGCCCAGTCTAAGCAGTTTTAAAAGATTGCCTGGCCTACAAAATTGCATTGGCCAACTCTTGCCTCCAGAGATCAAACATTACTGGCCCAATGCTAACCTTGACAGTTCCCAAAGACATGTAAACGAGCCATACACCAAAGCTCTAACCACTGGTTCCCATTACAGCACTGACTAAGAGCAATTCTTCGTTACATTCTAACTTGCTACCTTGGGCTTGATTTGGATATTTACACCACAGGCAGCACCAGCTTAAACCCGGCTCTCTCTGCTGAGGCTGTCTCCTTGTGTAGCCTATCACCTAGACACGAAATAATTCATAACCTGACTGCTTAAATGCTCAGGAACACTGGCTTCATAAGAACAAATGATGGATTCTAAGAGAATCAATGATCTGTTTCTAACTTTAGGATCCCATAAGCTTAAAGTCTTCACACTGAATTTTTCAACTGATTGCTTATATCTAGGCTTCTTTAGATGTTTTATAACAAAAATTTCCAAAAAAGAATTTTAGATAATAAATATGCAAAAATTATCCAATTTTCAGCTCTATGGTACTTGTTCTAGGAATTTAGAAGGATTTAATAATTTAGGAAAACAAAACAGAACCATTGCCCTTAGGCAGAATATGGTTTAATTGGTATATCTATATTATGTTTCAAACAGCTTGAATACATACTTAGTTAAAATCATTTGCCTTTCGATCTTTCATTTGAGAACACTATAACTTACTAGTTGCAAGGCCTGGGTCATTTTGATCTTTAGATGCTTGTAGCTTGGCACAGTTGTTAATGTAATGCTGGCTTTTAAAAAAAACTGAATAAATTACTTGTAGTAAAGTGGTAGATAATAATACTTAGTGGTTCAGGAAAGGTCAGAGAGAAGTGAGAATTTGACCCACCCTCTGCACATAAGGACAGGGAGAATGCCTTCTTGGAAAGATAGAACAAAAAAAATCAACAGAGAGAAAGAAATATAGACAAAAAAGAGAAGACTAGCTGAGGAACATCCAGAAATGGGTGAACTTTAGAAATCAGCACTATAGGAGTAAAGGGTTTGAAATATTTGCACAGGTAAAGTATGAGGATCAACATACAATGATTATACCTCAAGCCTTTGTGAGGTTTCACATGTATGCTTATGTTTAAAGAAAACATTATTGCCTCTTATTTACAGATCAAGACACCAATCTTAGAAAAGACAAATGCTGTGTCTAAGAACAGAGTAGATAAATAAGAAGGCTTGAACCTGACTGCAATCCTGCCTGACTGTTCCAATGGGAACCCAAGCTTCGTTTACTCCTGAGAGTCTTTTATTCTCTCCTAAACATGGGAGTCTATGCCTTACATGAATCCTTCCTGGTAGACTCCAAGTCCTGAGTCCTCTTCAAAAAAATGCAAATAACTGAATTCAATGTAACATGTTGAATACTACTCTTCATACTATGTGATTTTATTGAGACAGGGTCTCACTATATAGCCTATCCTAGCCTTAACTTGGAAATCCCCCTGCCTCTGCTTATTGGATATGAGGATTACAGTCTTGAGCCAGCACGCCCTATTCTCCTTATATTCAAAAGATAATTACCAGTCCACTTTACAGTTAATATAATTGTGTTTTATTTCTCTAACCACATGTTAATTACTTTAGTTGTGTGTGAGTATGTGAATGAGTGTGCAGGCACAAATGTGTGTGTGGAGGGCAAAGGATAACCTCAAGAGTCCTTTCTTAAAAACTACCCACTTTGTTGATTGATTTGGGAATCTCTTTTTGGCCTGAAGCTCGACAAATGGGCTGGACTGACTGGCCAGTGAGCCCCAGGGATCTGTCTTTCTCTGTAAAAACACTGCTTGGGGACTGAACTTGGGTCCTCAGTCTGTAAGGCATCTCTTACCAACTCAGCCATTTTAACAGTTTTTTTTAAAGGATATAAGTTTGACCTCTTTATTCTGCTATAAATTTTGATTTTGTTGGTGATGAGGATTAATATTTTAAATAACAATGCTTTCAAATCTTCATCATTCGCTAGCTATAGATAGCCAAGACACATTACATTATAGAGCTAAGCGTTGGTAACACAGCCTAATAAGCTAGCCTTTCCCAGGTCAAACAAAACTCAAACCATATACTATTTTTGAAACGGCGTTTCCCCATTGAGCATTTTTCTGCTCCTTTGATGAACAGTATACTGAAATGTGTCTGGTGACATTCTGCTACACTCATAGATCAGTACCTTGCCCAGGCATCAGCAGAGAAGCTTCCTCTTGTAGGATGTCTCCCTCAAATCCCTCACTTCTGGGCTCAGGGAACCCTGAGAAAGAGGAGGTAAAAAGAGTACAATAGCCAAAGGGGATGGAGGATACCAAAAACACAAGCCCCTCTAAATCAACATGATCAAAACTTAAATGAACAAACTCACAAGGGCTGACGCAAAATCCACACGGCCTGCATGAGTCTGCATGGGTCCTCTGTGTATGTATTATGGCTTCCATTTTAGTGTTTTTATGGGATTCCTGAGTGTGCAAAAAAAGTGAGTCTCTGTTCCTTGTGCCTTCTCTTGGGTTCTTTTCCTTATAATTGTTTTGTCCAAATCTGATATGTCAGTTTCTCTTTTATATTATATTATTCTTTAGAAGCCT
The DNA here is from genome assembly GCA_001685095.1 of Ellobius talpinus. Lineage (NCBI taxonomy): Eukaryota > Metazoa > Chordata > Mammalia > Rodentia > Cricetidae > Ellobius > Ellobius talpinus. Next base: position 11,520 of record LOJH01000939.1, on the reverse strand, counting down.
GTTCATTTTCTAAATAGAGACAGGAAGGGGGTGGATCTGGATGAGAGGGAAAGGGAGAAGAAAGTAGGGAAGTAGAGGTAAGAGAAACTGTAATTGGGATATAAAATGTGAGCAAAAAAATTATTTTCAATAAAAGGGAAAAGAAATGTGACCCTGGCAGCTGTTAGGGAAACAGCCTGAACCTCTCACCTCCTTAATTGGCTGGAGGTGAGTAAGGCCTGTGGCATTCAGCTTAGGTGGTGCCTGTCACAGGATCTGCTCAAGCTCAGAAGCAAAAAAAAAAAAATGAGTGTTTAAACTAGATGTATAATGGATCATACAGGTGACTAAAATTCCCAACAGCCATGGCTTGCATCAGCCAGTGAAGCTTATACTTACCTGCTCACCTCACTGGTCTTCTCTTAGAGCTGCTCATAGAAAAAAAATACATTGTGCAAACGCAAGGCAATCAACTCAGCCCAATGCCAGAGTTGCAGCATCCAGCCGTGATTCCACGTGACTCTGTATTCTTCCTGTACCCAGATCATTCTTAATTCTGATTTTTTTCCTAGCTACTATTCATCATCTTTAAATTTTAAGTCACGGGCTTCATGTATCTATGCTCACATGCACACAATTAGATGCGATGAAATAATTGTTCACTACTTTATTCTCTCGTTCTTTCATTCCTTGTCATTTATTGCATTACTATCAAATCCCTGTAAAACTTACATTATGGGAGTAAAATATTAGCTAAGGAAACCTCTGGACGGAACTCACATCCAAGCAATATTCATGTAAATGCAATATATTTTAAGCATTTTATATGCAACAGTATGGAGTGAGTCTGAGGAATGAAAGACAAATTAAAGGCGCTCTAACCAAAGCAGAAACAGGCAGTACAATGCAATGCACACACTCAACCTTGCCCAAACCCTGGAATGCATTTGTTCAGCTGATCTTTTCCCTGAACCACACAGAAGCCTTTCTGCCACCACCATTATTACACCAATAGTCCCTACCAGTGATGGGAGATGCTATTACCTTCATATTTATGAAATGGACAAACAAAAAATAATGAAAGAACCAAAATTTCCTAACATTTCCTAATTAGATCATAAACCCCAATTGACAATCCAGACATGTACAAGGAATCTGGCAGTCACCATCTGCCATCATCCTTGACTGCTCTTTAAGGTCAGTATATGACTGCCGATATATCAGAGATAAGAAGGCTGAGACTCCAGCGTGCAGAGTGCTGTGCTGCTGGTCACAAAAACAATAAAGATGAGCCAGAACTTGACTCCCACGCTGTTGGGCTGGACTCTCCTATGGCCTCAAACATAAAGGGGGTAAAAGAATAGCAACACCGTTAAGGGACATGAGGCAGACATGAGGCATAAGGGACTCAGTCTTCTTGCTGAGTACTTTACCTTAGGCAAACTCTTAACCTTCACTTTCCTAATGTAAAAAACACAAAAATATTACAATAATAAATTTTACACATTCACTACAAAGATGACATGAAGTCAATGACTAGAGAATTATTTTGCATGTATTCATGTTTTTCCAATTTCCCTAACACAGTACTAGGCAGGAACAACAAAAAATACTGACTAGGCCATGGAACCTGTTCCTAGTCCCCACACAGCAGCTAGGCCATGGGACCTGTTCCTAGTCCCTATACAGCAGCTCACACCCTACAGTATCTCCAACTCAAGGCTCCAGTGCCTACTTCTGGATTCCATGGGCACCAGCAGTGCTCTTTTATAGATGCAGACAAAAAAATACACATCAAAATTAAAAGTAAAACAAAGCTTTAAAAAAAATAGACACCAAAATGCTTAGCCAGCATGAGGCAAACAACTTGTGCACACTAAATATCCTGTCTTCTTGCCCAAGAATTTTCCTATTGTAGAGTCGCCTTTTTCAATATCCCTTACAATATGCCCAGAGAGATAACAGTCACAATCAAAACAAGTTCAAAGAATGTGGAAAAGATGACCATAGATTCTTTTGTCTCTTTAACAGCTTTTTTTCTATCAAAATAATATAGCACTTAGCTTATTTCTTCCAAATGCAAAGGGGGGGGTTAGTAGTAAGAAAAATGATTTACTTCAACTACCAATGTTTTGTAATTTCTCATTCTTAATAAACCAAGACTACTGTCTTAATTAGAGAGGCTCATTCTTCACCCCTGACTCCCTTGCTGCCTGAGTGTTCTCTGTAGTAAATCTCAGTGACTCCATAATGATGTGTCACCAGGCTCGAAGAGAGCATTGTGGGACCACTTCTCACCTGAAAGTCACATCTCTAATGAACGCTCACAATGCAATAGTCCCAGACTCTCAGGAAATGCACCTTTTAAGATCCTTTAGGCACTGCTGTGCACTAATGCACCACCGACGGTTTTTAAAGGATGTGTCTATGGCAACACATGCCTATTCTTGGAAACTTGTAACACCCACATTAATTCTAGAGTATTCAGTCACAGAATCAAATCGCAGGGAAGATCTGCACTAGATTGTAATTTCAGAACAAAGACAAACAGATCTTCCCTTTTGCATGAAGCATCTTGCCCAAGGGCACATCAGAATCAGAACCGAAAAGCAGCAAGCCCCTGAGAAGAATGCCTTTGCCCATTCTACAGCTGGCTTCCTGGACGTCTCAATAAGGCATCTGCAGAGGAACTCTGATACTGTTATTCATTAACTCCACCAGAGACAGCCTAAATTATTGTGGTAACCCTCTTTGCATTTATATTAAAAACACATTTCTAGTGAAAATGGAAGCTGTGAACTTTCAGAAGACAGGAGAATGGCTACAGTTAACAGCTTGACTTTGGAATCGCTTTGGAGATCTATGGTCAGTGGTTCTGGGTAGGTCCCTGCACCGTGCGTTCACTTAGCACAGCTTACAGTGCAAAGCAAGTCCTCAAACAAAGGCAGCCATCCTCAGGATAAGACCCATCATCTGTGTTTTTCCTGTATCTAACCTGTTCTGTCTGCCAGTAGCTTACTTAATTCCAGAGCCTATTTGAACTATCTGGAAGCTTGAGCTTTGCCTATTAGAAGCCCCTGAATTAAAAGAAGGGTATCTTGTGGAGATAGTCACTCAAGAAGTCATTAGAAATTTTTAAACCCAAGATCTCTGTAATCACAGCTCTGAGATGCACTAATTAAACTGTAGCATGTTGTAAAAGGTGTTTGCATTGAATCAGGTAATTTTAAAAGCTAAATTTAGAGTAAAAAAATATTTTAAATTCTAACCACATACTAATTTATCATTCAAAAATACCAGCTTATACTTGTTCATTTTCTCTGTCTGGCACTTATCAGGAAAAAAATCAGACAGAAATTTAATTGGAAATCATCTTTGAGACACTTTTGCCTTGCTCATTAAAATAAAATCCATGTCCAATGTTTAGGGCAATTTCTAAATATTATCTGAACTTTGGCATCTCTATTAAATTTTTTACACTGAGGAGCACTGGTAATTAGGTAAGTCTATATATGAAATTTAATTCTTCAGCTATTCTCTGGCAATATGCATTGCCACAACTGCATTTTAATTAATAAATATAATTAAATAATGAAATACCCTATAATTCATTGTGGCTACTATCACTGGGTCCAATTCCATTTGTTAAAAGCTCTATGCTCATGTATATAAAGAGCTTTAATGCAGTTAGTAGCACAGGGATATAGTCTCATGTTGTTTGCCTGACCAAAGAAAATCGTATTATTAGATCTCCATTGCTTTTTAACATACATATGTTAAAGTCAAATATGTGTGCATGTGTGTGTTTGACTGTTAAGGGCGCTGCAGGTAATAATGTGCTTTTCTTTGGTATATGTGAGACAAACAACACGAGACAATATCACTGTGTCACTACCACATCTAAGTTGTTAGTGCTACTGTTTGACTAGGTGATGGCTTAGCATGATACATGCAGGCACTAACTTAAGGATTCACATGTATATTATTTTATTCATGACTTACATATTTCATGTGGTGTCAGTAAACATGTGTATTGTAGCGACAAAGATATGTGTTCAGACTCTCAGTAGATGTGGGGTTCATCTCAGATTTTTCTGACTTTAAAATTAATGTGGATATAGATATTTTAATCCCAATACCACACTAAAATATGACTTACTATGTCATAAGAGATATGAATAAATAAGAAAACACAAACAAGTGTAATTAATTTTTAAAGATAATCTGAAGTTATTTTTGTACTCTTGTCCTTAGTTGACCCAAACAAGCTGCCATCATTCTTAGAAACATTAGCGGATATATTTGTGTGTTATTTGTGACTATTGTTTCTTAAGTAAATGGATGGTTCTGGGTAGGTCCCTACACCCTGCAGCCACTTAGCACAGCTTACAGTGCAAAGCAAGTCCTCCAACAAAAGCACCCATCCTCAGGATAAAGCTCATCATCTGTGTTCGGCTGTAACTAACCTGTTATGTCTGCCAGTAGCTGAGCTCTAAAGTCTATATGAACTGTCTGGAAGTTCATATGATCATAACATTCCCAACTCTTCCACAAGATTGCCACAATTCCTGTGCTATTATTGGGCAAATCACAAGCTGTTCTGCACATCAAAGTTTCTTGGGGGATAATTTAACTTCAAATTTATTTAACAAAGACTAACATGAATTCATTTGGGACTTCTCTAATTCACCATGGTTGTGTCTTTCAATGTGCATTTTAGGCTCACATGAGCTTACAATGTTGTTCAAATAATCATACTACCTGCTAACATATTTTCAGGAAATGGAAATTTCCTGAACACAAATAACGCAGAATTGCTATTGCTCACTCACCCCTACTGTCTATAGTTCTCCATTACTTGGGTTTTAGGTCTCGTACCTATTTTATTCCATGTACTCTTGGGCTTCAGCATTTATATGTGTTTTCCTTCTATCACATTGATCTCTCTTCCAAAAACCACTTCCGAAAACCGTCTCTTCAAGTCTCCCCATCATCAAAATAACAAAGGCTCTTCCGTGAGACTTTGTGACAAATTTAAATAGATATTCTCCAAAGTTCCCACAGACAGGTACTAGTATAGCAATTGGATTGCATTCATTTGATGTTTGCTTTTGTTTTATAGTCAACTGTCAACTGACTGCAAGTAGAGGCAATGTCTTTTCAAGACTCAATGGGAATTCTTAGTACTGCCTGCAACATTCAGAAATATTTGTTATTAAAGACTGAAATCTTCCATAGGCAGAAGCTGCAGAGGATTTCTTGTCCTACAGGGGTTTCTTAGACCCAAGAACTGCATATGCCCTGTGTAATGGTTAATCTTAGTTTCAACTTGACTGGATTTTTGAATCAGCTAAGAGATAAGCTTCTGTGTATGCCTTGAAGAATATTTTCAAAAAGTGATAACTAAGGGGGAAGACCTTGCCCAAGACTTGGCGAGCACCTTTGGAGCAGTCTAGCTCTGAAGAGATCCTAGGGAAAAGCTACTGCTTCCTTGCCTGACTTCTCTCCTTACTGGTAAGTGCATTTATCCTATTGTGGCAACTGCTGCCTACAACTTCGCTGACTTTGAGACCTGGCTTCTTTGGCTTTCCAATATGAACTGAAGCTTTGCAGCTCCCTAGGAATCCATCATGTCTGCAGCACTGGGTGAGCATTATAAAAATCTAATGGGGAATCTGAATGAAGTTGGAGGAGGAATGGTTGAATGGAGGGAGAGAGACAGAAGATGGGGGAGGGACAGGAGGAGAGGAGAGAGGGGAAGCTGTGATTGGTATGTAAAATAAAATTAAGAAAAGGAAAACAAATCCATGGGGGAGTTTTCAGAGAAGGGCCTAGATGCATTTCCTGTTGTGTGATGGAGATGGGATGCTAGAATGGGTAGGAAGTTACAATTTAGTGATGTAGTTTGGAGTCAACCTGACAATGGTAAAGTTATGGTGGTTGACTGATTTGGATGGGATTTAGGATCACCCTAGAAACAAACCTCTAAATTTGTAAGTAAGGCGTTCCCCAAATTATGATAATTGATATGGGAAAACTTACTCTATATGTGGACAGTATTACTCCATGGGCAATAGTCCTGAACTAAAAAAGAGAGAGAGAGAGAGAGAGAAATTGAATGCCGGCATTCCTCACCCTTGGCTTCCTGACTGTGGTTGCAATGTGACTAGTTGTCTGAGGATCCTGCCACCATGGTGGAATATATGTTCAGATTAGGAGCCAAAATAACCTTTCTTCCCTTTGCTTTTATTGGGAACTTTGTCCCAGAGAGCAATGAGAAATTGCTAATAACCTACAGAGAGTCTATTGAACACTCAACCATTTGTGCACCATTGGCTTGATTAGCAAGAAATCACCACCACAAAGCAAGAGCACCTTATTAAAGTGGAGGAGACTCTTGGTGAATGTCAAATAGAAGAGATGGAGACCACCCTTGTGGTAAGTGACCCAGATTAGAGACATTTGTGTGCTGCCAACCAATGGTCACCAAGATCATGGGAATTCAAAAAATCATATAATTTTGAATTTCTTCATTTTGTTCATCTGTTCAGCTTTTCTTTTTTCCCCACAGTGATCCAGAAAGAAAAGGCTCCATAGAAAGCAAGAGGACAGAGAGGATAGTTTTGCTTCATGGACAGCCTTGTGGGAAGATAAATACCATACAAACTGCAGAGACAGAGGTAATTTTCTTAGTAAGGAGTTACCCCTACTTATCATCCTTAGCAAGGAAGATATGACAGGAATCTGGGTTCAGCAACAAAATAAAAACAAAATAGAGAGATGACAAGGTTGATACCCAAGACAGAGCCTCCTGTCTCACAACTGGAAACATGGAACACATGCTCTCCTATTTTATTATATTATATATATATACTAATATATATATTAGTCTTATTAAACCTTGTCTAGGAATAATTTGTCTTTAAAAAAGGTAGACTTGCATTTAAATTAATGTAGTGTCTCTAAATCTGTATTCACATTATAAAATGGGAAGACATACTCTTTGAAGAAGCATGAAAAACAAATATTAATTTGTTCACTCAGTGTGCATTGGTGTGTATTTACTTAGACTATATCAGTGTATTTGGTCCTTATTGTTAAAACATTTAATAGGTATATTTTCCTTATTATCTAATTGGCATAGTGCTACCTGTTCTTCTTTCATCATTACTAGCTTAAAACAGAGAGAAAGACAGTCACATAACTAGATACAAACACCCTACACATACATCACAGTGTGTGCATGAACAACCCAGCCCCAACATGAAATGCAGATAAAAAATAAAGACATTCTTATTACAGCAGGACTTAAGATGGAGTCCAGCAACTTAATTTTTTCTATTTTTCCCCTAAGATATGCCTTTTAAGGTTCCAAACAAGAACCCTTGGCTTCATGGGGTTGTGGTTCAAAACCATCACTAAAAGCAATAGATAGCCATTATTTGGTGGGAAGGGAAACAATGACTTAAGCAATCTTTTCAAAAGCATTGCTGAAGTGCATAGAAGGCAAGGGGACCACCTGGGGCTGTGGCATATTCCTGGCATATAAGCAGAGTTGATATTGAGTACTGGAATTGCTTGTATTTTTAGAAAGATGGGTTTGGTGACAGATATTACATAAAAGCTAATTATATATTTTCTGAGCCCCACATTGGGATTGTATGTGGTCCTTCTAGAGATCCTTGCTATATGTAAATGAAGCATTTAGAATCAGTAGTTGGAAAGGACGTCACATTCCGTCACTTCTGAGACATCTATGGTATAGGAAAACAGAATCTAAAACATTCTGAAAATCTGGGTCAGAGGATCATCAAACATACAAAAGTTAAAAGAGAGACCAAGGTTTCTCTTCCCAAGGCTAAAAACCTCAGTGGCTGACCTGAGAGAAATAGAGGAATGGGAGAAGCAGTGGGCAGCTTCCTATCAGTCCTGCGGATGATGAATTTGAAGAGATGGTAGGACTTGCTGAGCAGAAAAGCCTACAAGCACATAGAATTTCAAAGCAGAAATGAGAACAAAGACATCCTGTTAGCTTTAAAATGAATCAACAAATTATCAACTAATTGCTGGCAATTCTAACTCAATGGTTTTTAAAAATCAGAAATACTTACTTGCTGTGGTATGGGATTTACAAGACCTTGGATGACACCCGGTTTTATAAAGAATCGGACAATGGCTGTGAATTCATGGCTTTAAAAAATTAGAAATGTCACTTCATAAATTAAATATGCTGGTTGCCAGTTGTTGTTGTTGTTGTTGTTGTTGTTGTTTTTAAGTTACTTACTAAAATATAAACAACTTACAAGTCCCTGAAACAACAAAACAACTGCTAGGACCTGATAGACGAGACCAAAAAATAAATGAAGAATGGGCAGAGGGTGTTCTCTAATATGGATAGCGACCGATAAATTCAAACAAGAAATTCACCAAAAGCAACTGTTTCCTCAAAGCAAGAGAATGTGGTTGATACAAAGGTGTGGCTGTAACAGGTCTTGCTGATTTTATTCCATAGACGGAGAAACACACTTGACACCGCTCCTCCGGGACTCTAGTTTGAATTCTTCACCCAGCAAATGACCCCTTCTTTAATAAAATTTACTTGAAGTGCATGATACATCTGCAGATGGCTAAAACCCAAGGCAAAGGAGGAAGCCTTCTTTCTATGTTAGGTTTTCATGCTGAAAAATTCCCAAGACAGTCTTCCCAGAATGAGAACTGCACGATTTGAAGATCACACAGCAAAGTACAATTATCCCAATCACCAAGATCCGTGTTTCAGTAAACAGTGAAGCAACTAAAATCACTGCTGTCTTTCCAAGATGTCTCCTGAGAAACCAATTCTTTAAAATGTGCTCCTATTTGGAATAAATACTCTGTGGCTGGTGGGAAATTTTTAGAAGCCCAATAAATTATAGCTTATTTTTTATAAATAATTTGAAAAGCTACTTTAGAGCAATTGTATTAAAGGATTTAAGATACATACAGATGTGTATACAAATGTAAAATGATGAAGGATGTATAATAGGGAAATTTTAATACTGTTTATGTCCAACAAAAAGGAACAATTAAAATAATCAATGTTACCTATGTAATTGAATGCAAAGAAGTCATTAAATTATCTTACAAAGATGAATGAGATAAAACAATGCCCACAGTAAATAATATTTTTTCATACTGTTCTTGGCATTATGTGTGTATTTAGTTATGAACATTCCTATGCATGCATGTGTTTGCACTGAAGAGGACTGATAACACAGAACAAGAGAATAATAGCAATTATATATAGAGAAGTGACTTTCTGTTCATTTCTGGTTTTGTCATTCTTGTTCTCCTTTGAGATAGGGTGCCATTGAAGTAGTGATCCTCCTTCCTCAGCCTCCTTTCTGCCCCAGACTGTCCAACATGAAGTGACTTGTGTATGCATGTATATGATACCTGCACATTAGTGCACATGAGTACATGTGCAGGCAGGGGAAGATCAGATCGTACATTAGATGTCTTCTTCCTCTATGGTCCCATAAATTATTGTCTTCAGAGATAGTATTTCACTGAACCCAGAGCTGATTTAGCTAAGCCTGGCTGGACCAAAGCTAGAGATACAGGCAGGAACTGCTTCTTTACTTGGGTGTAGAGGATTCTAACTTTGGCCTTCATGATGGAGGAGCAAGCTTTGTCTTACACACTGAACCAACTCTTCAGTTACCCAACTGAAGTGGTAGCTTTCAACTTTTGAAGAATAATATAGTTATTCAGAAGCATGATGGAAACATTGAATTGTTACAAGGCAAAGTCACCCAAAATTTGCCGAATATATCAAAATACTTATGTATGCCCTAAAGACTGTCCATGAATTCTTTTCAGCATGGACCTTTTAAGAATAAACTTATAAAATTTTTACTTTTTACACAATTATTTTATACATTAAAACCAGTTCTTGGGGCCGGAAAGATGATTCAGTAGTTAAAAGCACTTTCCTGTTGATCATGCAAAGGACCAGAGTTTGGCTTCCAGCACCCACTTTGGGAAGCTCACAACTCCCTATAACTACAGCTCTAAGAGATCTTACACTATTGCAGCCTCCATGCGTATGCACACTCATATTCTCATACAGAGACATATCACATAGACTACATTCACAAAATTAAAACTAAAATTAACTCTTTAAGATTCAAAATCAATTAAAATGTTCTATTTTCTATCAGAAATCAATAAATATTATTTTAATGTAATGTTTTATTTCTTTTTGAATTTTATAAATGTATATAATATATTTTAATCATATTTATCATATTTATCCTCCAAGACTCACTACACCCCTCCAAACTTCTTGCCCTCATTTTTATATATTTAATAGCCCGCCAGGTCTAAGTTATGTTAACCATATACTTATGGTTGTGGGGATACCCACTAGAGTATGGTCAACTTACTGAAGGCTATACCCTTTACAAAAACCTGATTCTGCCCCTTCTAGAACCCATTAATTTTTACTATTTCCTCAGTTAGGGGTGGAGTCTTGTGAGCCCTTCCATCCTCTATGCTATAATGTTGCCTGGCTTCATCCTGTGCAGGCAACACACCTGCTATGATTTCTTACGTGCATCATTTCTTAGGTCCAGTTAAAGACTGTTTTGGTTCCCTCATCTCTGCCTCTCACAGTCATTCTGTCCCCATTTCTGTGAAGTCCTTGAAGGAAGGTGAATTAGCTACTTTTTGTTTTTCTGATAAAATACCATGACCAAAACCAACTATTGGAAGAAAGTTTATTTGACTTATGGTTCTGGAGTGGGAATACATATGAAGGCAGCGAAGCCAGGAATTTGAGAGATCAGAGTTCACCAAACAGGAAGCCAAGAGGGAACTGGACATGCGATAAGGTTAAACACTCTCAAAGCTATCCTCCAGTATGCTGGACTTTCTCTAGTAAGGCTTCATATCCAGAAGTTCCATAATCTCATGGAACTGAGCTACCAACCAACCGGAGAACAGCAGTTTAAATACATGACCATATGGAGGACATTTTTTTTATTCAAACCACCACAGGGGTGATGGAGATGTCCCATTTGTGGATGAGTACTCCACAGACTCCAATTCTCTGCATTGTGACCCCCTGCAAAGTTTTGCCTCAGTTACCCTTTACTATACAAAGAAATTTCCCTACCAAGTTTGAGAAACACCCCTCCCCCAAACAATGTATTCTATTGTCCATTATTGCCCAGAAGAGTTGGATGGTAAGAGCTTATTGTTGAAGACACCACAAACTTTGGTCACAGGAGAAATGGAGTTGGTATGGGTCAAAATACTCCTCCCTGTTGGATATCTTTCATACCACTGGAAGGTGCTATGCAATCTGCTGTGGAAAAATAATAATAATCAACAACTGTCTAATCCGTGAATCCTTTAAACTATAATAATGACTTGGGTGGCAAGACAGATGTGTGCGTGGATACAACAACGTCGTGAAAGGTATAGGGGCAACCATCACTTTGATTGATTAAGGGCTCATGACACAGGACAAAACACATGCCCATGTGCCATGCCTAC
>LOJH01000938.1:37329-53991 GCA_001685095.1 Ellobius talpinus | reverse complement strand
GAAATACCAGCCCACTGGGGCATGGTCTATTTCTCTTTAAAAAAGAGCAGCAAGCCTCTGCTCACTCTGCTGGTTCTGGCTCTTGCTCCAGCGACTAGACTCCTTTCCTGACTGTTGGTGTTTTGTAAGTTTTACCCCTAAAATAAATACCCCTTTAAATCCAAACTGGTATGGGATTGTTTCACGTCCTATCTTGTCAGGAAAATTGATGATCCAGTTGGACAGTACATGCCAAATTTCTATCAGGATGGAAGTTAGAAGAACATATAGTCCTCCAGTGCAGAGAGATGGGGACCTGAAGTGATGCCTTGTGAAACATTAGTAAATTACATGTTTTAAAAAAGATCCCAAATTTATTTACGCCATTAGGAAAGATGAGGAGGAACTCCATGAAAGGTCAAAACTCATAAGCAAACACCTTGGACATCAAAGCAAAGCAAAAGATGTTAAAAGGCCCAGCATAGCCCTATGGAGAGAGGGAGAGATGGGCAACAACAGTCAGAGGGGATGGTGGTGGAGGAGTGTGCCTTGAGCATGATATTCTAGAAAGTGACGATAATACATAAATTTGCCTCCTGGGGCTTCCTGAATGATGCTGATGAATAGCTCATGGGGTGAATGTGTGGAGAAGAGGCAGTGGATCGAAGATTGACTGTTTCTTTAAAAGTATTTTATCATCCATTTCAATTCCCCTTCAATTTAATAAGTACCTTTGATAATGGTTAGTTCCCAATTTGAGGCATAAGGCTGATGTCTAGAACGCTAATGTTCTTTTTAAAATATAGAGTAAATGAGCTTAGGAAAATGAAAAAAAAGAAGACAGCATTGCTAGGTATCTTATGGGCGATTCATTGTGTATGCAAAGTCCTGAGTTCTGAGAGCTATATGTTCCTTCAACAAGGGACATAGAACTCCCCCAAGTGATGATTTTTTTTAATCTGGATAAAGTTCAGAGCACTCATTTGGAAGCCAGGTTTTAATAGATCCTTGTTAATGTTTGTTGCTTCTTCTTCCTCATTCACAGCTTCCAGTCTCTGCTCTTGGAATAGCTAATTAACCTTGCCAAATTGAATACATTGAGACACAGGGAGAGCCTGGCAAAAAACACAAGGTATTCTGAGCACTTCAGAAAAAAAATAAAAATAAAAACGTACCATTATGTATACACATCTTGTCAAAAAAAAATGTTTGGCAATCTCACACTACACAGTCCAGGTACGACTGAAAAATATCATATGGGGGGCTGTGTATAAAAAATCAGAATATTTAATAATGATTCTATTTTAATTAAAGAAAAGCATTAAAATCAACCGAGTAATTTGCATTAGCTTCAAGACGCTACTGAGCGCAATGACAAGCAAATTGCAAACCTACGCGAGCTGCCCTTTGCTTATCTCTGCCTTCTAATTTGGTCTCACAGTGTTATGTCATAATCAAAAAAAACCCCAATTAATACATCTGCCAAAGGAAAACATAAGTTTGTCCATGGCTCGTGTAGTAATAGCTTACCACTAGTGAATAACAGATCAAAATTTGCCTTTATCCTTTGTAAGAAAGGCTTTACCCCAAGATCTTTTGATTTCTCTGGAAGTGGCGAGCAAAAGCCAAGCTGGGTTTTCCTAACAGTGGGAGGCAATTTCCTCTAAAGTCTTATCTGCGTGACAACCCTTATACAGATATCTGATTCACCAACAGACTATAATCCTGTTCCCCAGGCAGGGGAGACACATATGCACACATGTTTTGCTAACATTCAACAATCTAAAAAAATGATATAGCATACATGAGTTTTTATTTGTCCAAACTATGCCAGAACTCTTTTGTAAAAATCAGAAATAAGTTTGCTGGATTCTGCTAGCCGTTGGAACTTAGATGCCCTGACTAGAACGAAGAGTCTCTTTACTGTATGCAGGCTGCCATGTTTTATTACCCTGTGTGCAAATAAAACAAAAATTCATTTTTGTAAGAAGAGATGTGCAAGTTGTGTTTAAAGTGAAAGGAAGCATACAGCAACAAACAGAAACGATTTCCAAGAGAATCCATGCACGTTTCCACATTCTTGGTTGTTTGGGTTGTGCTCACTGCATTCACCCATGCCCACCTGGAGCTCCCTCTCCACCTAAGCCCACGCTGAACCCATGATTCTTCTGCCTCAGACTCTCAAGAGGTAAGATTACGGTTATCTCCCCACCATGTTCAGCTGAAATATTAATCAATGATTGTATATTGAAGGAAATCTATGTTTCATGACAGTATACCTGAGCTACCTCTCTGTGACATTTATGCCGACTTTCTCCTAAGTTAAAATATTCAAATACATAAAATCATTTATAGTTGCAAAAGTTAAAATGGATAAAGATCTAGAATCCATGCTTAGTTCTTGTCTACATCTGGGTTCTCCTGAAAGTTATCTAATGAATTACTCGTGCCTTGGTTTAGTTACCAATACAAATAAAGTCGGTGATGCTTATCATATGAGAAGTTGATAAAGCTCTAATGAAAAGGATGTGTGAAAATGCTTAGCAGAGCTCCCAGTGCCTGATGAATTAAAGCTAATTATCTTTTTAAGTAAATTTGAGTTTTATATGTATATTTACATAGTACTAGTGGGCTGAGCTTTGTTCAAGTTCCCCATAGATTACAAGAGATGAGATGGTAATGGGACTACTCTAGAGCGATGACTGCTTGGTGTGCTCAATAATAACAAAACAAATGACTGAATAATGGATCCAAAAATCCTAAAGCTTGCTGGGGCTACCTGTTGGCATCTTAGGTGCAGGATGTGTCTAAGCTGGGCTTGGTAAGTGGAAGCAGAATGAAACCGGAATCAATGGGGAAAATCTCAGACGTTTCTAAGGAAGCCCTGGCCTATAACCGTATGTTGACAGTTGAAGCACGTAAATGTACATGTCTAAAGGCACAGAGATGATGTGACTTGAATCTGTGCGACGATAGAATGCATTACAAAGTGGATTACGTTTATTATTTCCTCCTTAGTCTCATGAATAAAACAAATTTCCCCCAGTCCATTAGTCCCCAGACAGGGTTCATTGCATTTTTACGTTGTCAAACACAAGATTATTTTTTCACTACTTCAAAAAATTAGAAAGTCCTAGAAACTTGCTTATTGAGTGTAATTCCAAATTACACAGAATATTTTAAATAAATTATCCCATTTTCCATCATTTTATTAATTCAGTATGATTTAAGAATCTAAGTCACATTACACTGACTTACATAGAGGAAATTACTTTCTCCATGTCCACATGCAAATTAAGACTTTCATTAAAATACTGAGGTTTTAGGTTCTCCGTGCCAATGGGCAAACAAGAACTCAGAATTGCTTTCCCTGGGCTCCTTTTGCTGGTCCCGTTTCAGCCTTTTGCACGTGTCTGTGCTAAGACACATACTAAAGTAAACTCATACAGCTGTGTGACACGCTCTGGCCAATACTATAAAAGAATGTCATAACACATTTCAAATTTCTTCCTGGGGCTCTTTAATGTATCTAAAATTAGAGAAATCAAAACTCATTTCCGAGCAGCCTTCTCACAGCAATGAGAGTCAATGACCACAGCTGGTGACTAAAGGCGAGAAATATATCCAGAGGCACCAGGGGATGGAACAGCAACAAATACTGCCCACCCAGGAGGATGGAGGGGAGGTCATCAGTATGCACATTGCCTCTAACAGCTGTATGGTCAAATTTTAAAGAAAACTGTCATAAGCACATAAAATATCTGGCTCCTTCTTCCCTTTTATCTACTGCCTGTTTTCCCCACACTTCTGGGTCACAAGGATCCCAAGCTCATGCTCCAGGAATAATTTCTCAATTTTAGGGGAGATTATTTACATGTCATTTTACTCACTTGTCCCCTGGAATGGTGAGAGCTAATTTCATCTTGCTAGAATGGGTTCCATATTGAGTTGTTCTGTGGAACTAGCTCTGTGGAACAGCCAAGGGTTTCTGTTGTCCTAAATATCTAAACAGCAGAGAATTCTGACAGGCTTCTATGTGGCTGACACCCATTTGGCAATATCCGTCAGAGTCGTGGGCTTCTGAAAGAAATCATAAATGTGTTTGTAAAGACATTTCAGCATATAAACCTATTTTGTTTTTCGTGAACATAAACACTGCCAACTTACCTTGGAGACAAGTTTTAGGTTTGTACATGTGCCAGGAAATTTTTCTAAACCACTAACAATGCACATAATGAGGTGTCTGTGGGAAAAGAAAAGACGATAAAATGCAGGAGTTTCAGAAATAAAAACTAGCCCATAGCTGTACTCATTTTACCAACGGGAATTATGACCTCCACAGATGAAGTCATGAGATGTCTCTGGCCCAGTGGGGGCTGACAATGAATGGCTCTTGCTGTGGGCTGGGCTTGCCCAGGGAGACAGACTCATGTTCCAAAGTAGACAAAAATTTAAAAAGTTTGAAGTTCCGAAGGTGATTCCACTGGGACTTTCTCTAGGAAGCCTGTAGAGAGCTGCACTTCAGGTATCCAGTTCTCCAAACGTAAATCACAGAGAGAAAAGCAAGTTTCGCCTACTTTTATACTCTGTAAAAACTAGAGAACCTTATGGGGAAATACAGTAAAAATCACTGACGATTATTAAAAACAAACATTCGGGGGTCATTCATCCATACCTGGAAATGTCAAATATTAGTTCATGTTGTGTGGAAGCTTAGACTATGTGAAGATGCACAGACTGTTGGACAAATCTCTTTATCAAGACCTACTGGACCAGAGGTCACATGCTTTTGGCTATATGTTTTGAACTGATTAATAAGCTATGATCTCTGAAAATTCAAAGTTTATGTATGAGATCTTGTGTATTTTGCTTTGGGATCCCTCTACTGGATTTGAGCCTAAAGTCCACCCAAGCATACGCTCTGATGAGATGATTCTGGAGAACTGAGTCATGGAACTTATCCCATCTGCCTGCGTCATATCCCAGGAGCCCAAATGCCATGGCATCAACTCCAGATATTGTTTCTTAAGTAGCAAGAGCTCAACCATATCATCCAGAGAAGGGGTTTGTTTCTTTGTTTTGGGTTTTTTTTTGCTTCTTTGTTTTATTGGTTTGATTTGGAGGGCTTTTCTGTTTTCATTTTTGTTTTTTTTTGTTTTTGGTAATAACTGACTTTCAGTAGGCTCTGTTCTAACCGTGTATCACTACTATTTCCCTAATAGATTCTATTAATTCTCATGAGGAACCAATGATGCTGATAGTATAATGCTCCATTACATACAGTGTAGCCGAGATACACGAAGATTAGCTTGAGGTCACACAGCTAACAAGTGGCCGGCTTGAAGCCCAGCTGAGACATCTGGTCCTGCACTTGGGTTTTGCCTGCCTGTCACCTGTGGATAATACTGTCTCTTAATGTATGCAACCTCCCTGAACCTGTAAGTGCAGCTAATCCTTTTATATCCCTAGCCCCTCCGCCTCTATTAAAGTGAAAAACGAGGCAATTATTATAAAGGAGAGAAGGCAGAAAGGGGAGGGGCCGGCATGCTCATAGGGCCACGGTGATACTTTCTCTTGAGAAGTGATATAAGATTCTGGGTTTATACAGAAGTGCATGCATAGAAGGAGGGAAGGACAGATGCATGGACCCCCTAGTAGGCCCTAGACTGTTTCTGTCATTCCATCTAGAGCAGGAAAAATGAAAAAGGACCAACATGGCCATTTTGTAATGACTTTAGAAGCTATGTAAGAAGATGCTTAAAAACCACTCCTCTCTCTTATTTAAATTTCTTCCTGATCTTTCTATCCTACTTCACCAGGCTTCCCCTGCAGCAGCGCCACACCGAGGACTACACTAACCCACAGCCATGTCTGTGAAGAGTCAGTCGCTAGATTTCAGTGAAGAAGAAAGGAAGACATGAAGGCTGTAACAGCCCTGGACTGCAACCGTAAATGTCAGCTGTGAACTGTGGTCTGATAGAAAACAGACACACTTTCAGTCAATCTTATCCTAATGACCCATCAATGACAAAAAATAGAAGGTACTGTCATGGTTACCCTTCCCCACGCTGAGTCACTTCTCTGCCCATACGTCTTCCTCAGGGTTTGACCTGATGAGAACAATATCTGGTCAATTGCCTTGGGGAAGGAGTAAGCAAGAAGACACAAGAGCCTGGCTGTGGCTTGAGACTGACATGTCACTTTGCTCTGAGAGCGGTCAGTTACTAAGAGACTCATCTGCCCTACTTTCTCTCTCCCACAGTGCCCTTTCCTTTTGACTGGACCATCGTAACTAGCAAATAATAGTAAAAAACATTTTACTGGCCATATGTGACCCATTTTTTAGGCAAGCTAGAAATGTACAGTTTGATTTGTCCATCCATACCCTCAGCAGTGCCCTGATCAAGTGCTGGTCCACGGGGCATGGGTCATCTTTGCCTCAGTCTCATCTACCAGCTTAGATCACCTTATTGCACAGGGAATCAGAACATGGCATAAGATTTGTTGCTTACGTACAGAAGCACGGATTCAACACGTGTGTGGCTGGCCAGGTTATGTTTTTAAAACAGGACAAAATGTGCATGTCTGTTTTTCTGACTTGTAAACAGCTAACTGATCATGGGTATTTCTATGAATTATAAATCAAGTAAACTATAAAATAAGTGAATGTTTTCTAATATTAACATTGTATACATCTCAGAGGTTGTCAATTTTCTTTTTTAACTTTGATTAAACTTTTTTAAACTGGTGTGTGTGTGTGCACGTGCAAGCGCATGCATGCACGTGTGGACATTCATGATAGAGGTCATAGGACAACTTGCAGGAGTTGACTCTCGGCTTCTACCAAGGGGGTTCTTGACACAGAAATAAGATTGTCAGGTTTGGTGCAATATGCTTTGCCCACTGAACCATCATGCTGGCTCAATGTGTCAATTTCTTTTACCAGTCCTGGAGTGGAAACTGACTAGTTACAGTTTATATCAGTGGGCCCTGAAGTTTAGGCAAGGGAGCCCAGTGGCTTTGAAGCTATGGCAAGTATCATAGTCCAAAGATCTACATGTACTAAAAACACAAGATGTGGGCTAGTTAGATGGCTCAGAGGGTAGAAGCACTTGTTGCTCTTGTAAAGGATCAAGGTTTGAGGTCCAGCACTCCATGGCACCTCTCAACTGTTTGTAATTCTGTTTCCAGAAAATCTAACATACTATTTTGGCCTCTGGGAGCATTACACACATAGTATATGAACATACATGCAGGTAAATAACCCATACACAAAAAATATATTAAATCAAAGTTTAAAAACAAATTCATTTCACAAATCGTGATTACTATTTCTCAAGTTTATGATTGTCAAAATACAAATCTGCCCTGCACTCCATGTGAATCCAGGTATAATTGATATAGAATTTGTAATAAGATGTTCTTAGTCAGGTAATCAATTCCTTTCCTAAACTATACTTCCTACTTCCTGTTCAACGGACATTACAGGAGCAAAGGGGACCTTAAAACCACCTTTCTATTCTAGGAGCCTGGGAACAAGCAAAACTGGGTTATCTTTTCCTGGCATCTTATTCCATCCAGCCATGAACAGTGAGTCTTTGACACAAATTGTTAAGATTTCTTCAGAGATGCAAGTGATTTGCATGGCACTTGGCATGACATTTCTGCTTCTTCCATGACGTTTAGCTTTATCTGATTATATCAGTGCTGCAAACTCCTCTCTGGGGAGCCATAATGGAGGCCCAGGGCAAAGGTCACTTCCTGTGTGGTGCTCCATGACTCCACGGAAAGTGGCTGTCTCTGTTTGCCACCCCACACCAAGCCTCATAATCCCTCTATTAGACCACTTAACACATGACACGTCTCCATCTGTTCTGCCATCTGAGAGAGAAGGGGAGAGGCTGGGCTTTGTCCCCCGGGAGAAACGCACTAAGGATCCGGAAAAGCACACCACATGAAAGTTACAGGGATTGTGCGTAAGATGGCATCGACGACCCACCCACTCATATATAATAGAGAATCTTAGGAATAAACCATGCTCCAGCCTCGTCCCATGGTTGTGCAATGTGCCCCACACTGTGGTTTGGAGATGCCAGAGATGTAAGAGGGAAACAACACAAAACATGGCAGCGGTGATCTAAGAGAAAGCAGGAGAGCATGGAACCTGCTGGTCACACAATGTGACAAGAAGGAAATGCGCTTTCTAAAAGTGAAATAAATGTGTTGAAAAAAGCAGAGGCCGGTTAGATAGCTGGCAACAATAACAGCTTTCTCTTATTCTGTGCTTGTAATATCTTTATGCTGCTGCTAATACAGATGAACAGTTTAGGAACTTAATTCTCTCTCTTTCTCTCTCCCTCTCTCTCTCTCTCTCTCTCTCTCACACACACACACAGAGACTTACAATTGATGCTAGATTTCACACTGTATTTGTGCTCTGTTCCCTGACATTTGTCTTTGGTTGTCATTTCATCCACCCCCTTTAAGAAATACTGTAAGGATGACCTGTTGCTAACTGAGCTCCTCCTTTTCTACATCCTGATATCACGGAACCCGTTGTTCCCTGGCAGAGCCTGGACAGAGAACCAGTATATTCCTACTAACCACATGTTTGATACCCCAAGTTTGGATGTCCTAAACATAGCCACGTGTAAGTTAATTAGGAAAGGACAAGGTCGAACCCTGGATTGACACTGGCTGCTGTGATGCGCCTCCGACACGATCCTCTAGCTTCTTTCAGTGATGGCTAATATTATAGTAGCTCTGCTCCTTTGCAGCTGGAAAAATATGGACAGCAAAGAAGGCCATGCTGTCTCTTTCTCCCCACTTGAACCTTCAGGACTCATTACACATCCACACTCTGAAGGATTCAGCACCCACAGTACCACTGAGGAAGTGTTCACCTCTGCAGTGGCTAGCTTCCTCCTGGCCGTGTTACAGTAACAGTGTTGTTTGATGTACAATAATTCTTTATCTTAGCTGATATTAAAAAAACTTTTTTGTTACTTTTCTCATTTAAAAAGTAGATTGCAATTGCTACTGTTGAAAGAGGTTGTGTTCAAACTGTCACTAAAACCCACTTTCTGAGAAACTTGGTGAAACTGAAACTTCATTATCCCAGTTCATTGTGTGTCTACAACGTCCTGATGCAATTCACCTCAAGTATCTCCACCTTCCACTTCCCATGTCTATACACAGACACACACACAGACACACACACAGACACACACACACACACACGTTCCACTCAAATCAGACAGGAAAGTACACATTTTATTGTATGATTCACGAGGCACGGGGGATAGCTTTGTTGTTACAGGCTGTAGAGATTACGGCGGTACTTATGCAATTTCATGATGTTCTTGGCATTGTAAAATAGGTGTAATCTCATTTTCTATGTCTGGAGGCTTTTGCAGGATAATGACTATCACATAGTTAAGGGGATTGATATGACAGGTGCAGCTGACTGACGGGGCTTTGGAGGGATTTTGTGTATAAGATGTGTTTCTCTGGCTATGGTGTACTTCAAACCCCCATGATGCCATTTTAGCTCTGACACATGTGGGGACCCTCCCGTTGCTTTTCCTCATCCTCATCCAGTCCTTCCTAGCCATCACCTCCATAGACATGGCTGTGCTCCGAAGATTGATTCTTCATCAGGAAACTCCCTTGTTTCATATTTTTCTGCAGACTCCCCATGTTGTCAATGTTCTGGAGACCATGGTTTTCCTCTTTGGCCTTTTAATTTAAGAGGGCATCTGAAATTTTCATTGGTGGAATTTAATATCAAATTCTAAAACTTGAAAATTGTCAAACTTAATTCCCCAGTTTTCTTAGGGAGTAAGCTGTAACCCTCTTCCCTGTACCTCAGCCCATGAACTCACAAGGTGAGTGTCATTTCTCTCAGGTGACAGTCCTGTGACAGCTCCATTTTGAACAGGAAATTCCTGAACTGACATTGTTCAATTGTCTGTCTTTATTCCTTGGCTCTCTTTTTTTCTGAATGTGTCTTTTCTTCTGAACAATTCCTGGATTACCCGGTGGAACATTGCCTCATCAGCCTATAATGCTATCTAGACTCAGTGTCTATGACAAGATACTAATATTTGATTTACGTCCACCTTTATACTATAAACTTAGCAAAAATCACTTACATGCAAATACTTTCTACGGTACACTAAATTCTAATATATTTCTCAATACCGCTCTATGCTGTTTTAAACTCAAAGAGCAAAAAGAATTAACACAAAGACCCTGGAGGCAGAGAAGATGCCAAGTCTGTAATAGGGATAATCTTGTCTACATTTTTATAATGGTTTGCTAGGAAAATCCCTTTTAGATAATTCTTTTGGCAGAACAATGACACAATAATTTGTACCAAACCCTCTCTCAGGTAAGAGGAGAAAATTGCTTAAGAGATAAATAACAAGATTAAGTGAGAACATGGAAGCTTCTTAAAACAAATATCTAAATGACACGCCAAAAGTCCGAGGAATTTAGGGAGCACAGACTCTCAAAGGACTGGTGCTTCAGAACACATCTTAGAAATATGGACAGCAGGGAAGTTATCAAGACAAGTGACAACAAGCTTTAATTTCATCTACAGCCTTTCTGTCCTGACAGTTCTGAGTAGTAGGAAAAAGGGGATGGGCGCATGGGATGGGAACCCTAGGAGACAACTGAATCTCTGTTATGTCCTCAGTCTTCACAAGCGGACTGGGTGGTGGTCTTGACTAAATGAGATGATGATATTGCTCCAGTACGGCAGCAATTCTCAACCTGTGGGTCAAGACCCCTTTGGAGGATTTCATAGCAGATGTTCTCTGTATCAGATATTTACACCACAAATCATCACCGTGGCAAAACTATAGTTATGAAGTTACAACAGAATAATTTTAGGGCTGAGGGTCACCACAACGTGGGGAACTGTATTAAATGGTTGCAGTGTCAGAAGGGTTGAGGACCACCGCAGTACACTGCTGCATGTTTGACCTCTAGACATAATGCTGTATGGGCGGTAGAGACATGCACCACCGTACATTATTTTGGTCAGCATAAGCTGCACATGAAATGGTAGTTCTATAAAATTTTAATGACACTGGAACAGATGCCATGGCTTAAGAGGCCAGAAAGGAGGGAACTTAAGAACAGGAAAAGAAGAAAATTCAGAGTGAGGAGCTTAACAAAATCTCTGGCTCCTTATAAAGTATGAATGTGTGGATCAAATCTAACAGAGGAGGGCTCTCATGGGAGAGTGAGGAGGAAGGACCAGCAAAGCAAACAAGAAGTGAGGATCAGGAGAAGGGAGAGGATAATGATGGAGGGCTGGATGGATGGGAGGAGAGAGGAGAGAATGAAAGATAAAGAGGAAGAGAAGCACAGAATGAACAAAGGGAAGGGAGGTAAGGGAAGAGGGGCAGAGGGAGGAGGGGCAAGGGGATGAGAGGAGCAGGGAAAGAAGAGAAAATAGTCAGACATATTTCCAAAGAGTAACAACTTAAAAGGAAGCAACCAGGCAGGCCACACAAAGGGTGTTTAGAGGAGGCCTTGTCCTCAGAGAAGGGAACAGAAGCACACAAGGCACTGCCCCTGGACACGTTCCTAGGAGCAGGATGTGGGGAGGAAGACAGGGAGAGGGATGAGGAGGGAAGAAAGGGATGAAGGTCAACTGAGAGATGGTGGAGGCCCTGACCAGTGTGTCCTAGGATGTTCTCTGTGGGTTTTGTCTCAGAAAAGGACAACAATAAAAATAGCATTAAAGAGTTCTAAACTTGAGTTTATATAGGAAAAATGCTTCAATGAACCAAGACTAATATTCTTAGAGAAATATTATTTTACAAATTCAGTATGGTCTAAAGTTAGTGTTCAGGAAGTCACAGAGGGTCACAGTAATGTCACCTCCCTCCGTATCTAACAGAGAGTCGAGGTTACAGAGACACCTGCACCATTTGTTATTTTGAGCTCAGGTCTCGAGTGAACCTGTTCTGTTTCAATAGATTTAAGCACACAAACACGTATCATTCTGTTCTGGTTGCCTGGAACATTCCGTGTAGCGACGCGCCAGCGGGTCTATATCCTGGGATATATGACATCTACGCAGCCTAACTGTCCAGAATTCTGTGCCAACTGAGCTTGTGTAAATGAGCTCTGTGCCAGTTTTACAGCAATGGAATCACCTGAGACGAACCATCCGAACATGTCCCACTGCCAGCAGGGCATGACTGAAATCGTCTGAATGCTAAATTTCTCCACTTAAAGCAGTCATGCTGAACCCAGGGCAACCATGCAGTCCATCTTAAGACATTTCAGTCTAAAGTCATGCTTCTGGCTGTCACAAACGGGAGGGGGGTGACACTACCATGTAGTGGCTAGATACCAAAGACATGGCTAAACAGCCCGCTACACATGGCATAGCACCCCACAACCCAAATTTGTCTAGAACAAAGCGCCAATCAACCCAAGGGGCACAAACCTTTATTGAGGTCCACAGAGTACACAATTGTGTTATTAAATTTTTTTCATTGGGTGAAAGTTGAAGGCTCACGTGAGGGGTGAAGGACATACGCTGTTGTCATGAACTCTGTTTCTGAAAATGTCAAAACAGGCAATTCCATGGCCGGTACCCACCACATTTGAGAAGCATTTTGTGCAACCCTTTCTGACTCCGCTTTCTCCTTCATCAGCCGGGCTCAAAGCAAAACTAATCTTTGCAGTAAGTTTTATTTCCTTATTGATTTTAAAATAACTTCTGTGTTAATTATAACCAAACACTTAATTATATATATATATATAAAATCGCTGATCTTTCCTAAAATACAATTATGAATCAATTATTCATTCTCAGGCAGCACCTAATGAAGAATCGGGAGAAACAAGCATTCAATTTTCTCAAGCTAAAGCTCCATGGTTTTTAGAGAACACAAAAGGAACAAGTCTAGGAACCTATTAGAATCCCTGAAATAAAAGCCTAGGGCATGGAAAAGAACTCTAGATTGCAAATTATTCCATTTACACATTTGAGCTCATTTCTTATCTGTGTAATCAGTAAGTAGCTTAAGTCTTTGTGTGGTGGGAAAAATATGTATATTCTCTTTTAAGCGTTTAAAAATCTCCAAATTGGCCACTTGCTAATTATGGTTTTCATGCCACTAGCTATTGAGTGGACAGAAACAATGTGGGCATTGAAATGTGTAGAGGATACCCTGTCTCGTTTCAGCAAGTGTAATATGCTAGAAAAATGCACTGTGCTGTGTTCAAAGAGTCACAGTAGAATGACTTGGTGCTCTACGGCTGGTCTGGACCTCCTTCCTGCCTGCGGGAGCTGACTGGTGATTGCACAGAAAGACTTGGTGGATGTGAGTCCAAGCACGAGAGACAGTGGGCTTCCTCCTCACGCCATTCCTTCTAAACGCTTCTCTGGGGCAGTTTCTTCCACATTCTCTGTGAAGCTTTCACTGAAAGGCCTGCTAAGGATTGTGCTACCACACAAGTCCTTTTCTAGAATGCTTTCCCACAAATGGTGCTCTGCTTGGTCCAGGGACTCAAAGTCACATCAGTCTTTTGCTAGTCCTGGATGCTCAAAACATCCCAGGGAACAAGGACATCAAGGGCGTCTCAAGCTGACTTTATGCTATGGACTTAATTCTGCTTTGGTGGAGTTGAATGTAGGATTGAAGTTGTTTGAACCACCTGGTAGGTACTGAGAGCAGGTGACCATTCTTTTTGCCCTTCTGCTTCTCCTCCTGTGATTATCTTCTTAGACCCAGCCTCTACATCTGTATTTGACCTGTTATGATAACAAGCTAACACTTGTAAGAATTCCTCCCTGGAAATTCCTCAACATGGAGTTTCTCAGATTGAGCCTGAATTCAGCCTGATATCTTCAGGGCCAAGGTGGCCCAGGCTCTAGTGCAAGGTCAGGTCCTTTCAGTTCTCGCGGCATTTCCTCCTTGAACACGGGAAAAAAAATGACTTCTCTGAAGTTTCAGGCCAGCCCGCAAGCCTCTGTGAGTACATATCCCTGCCCTAGGGCTTTCAGAAGCCAAGAGGAGTGACCGTCTATGAGGAGGCCTGTCCAACCTCAAGTTCTTAAAGAAATGATAAGATCAGTCACTGAGACATCACTGAGCATGGGAGAAATCACTGCTGCTCATGATGTTACTGCCAGCACTGTCTTCTAACTGCTGAACACCTCCCCCGGACCAGTGAAGTCTTCTGCACGCAGCATCAGTCTGGCCGCTGCAGTAGATTTCTGCTGTTTGGCTTAGAAATAGCACAAATTCATCCCTCATATGGTGTAGGGGTTTCTTCTGTTTGTGTGTTGCTTTCATTGGATAATGAATAAAGAAACTGCCTTGGCCTAGTTGATAGGGCAGAACGAGGCAAACAAAGGGCCACCCTCCTCGTACATCACTCATATTTCTGGAGGCCAGAAGGTGGAGGCTAGGGATCCATGGGACTATACCTGGTGAGGACCATCATGGGTTTCAAGTGGTTCCTTCCCTGTGCTGTCTTTGCACACAAGACAAATGATTCCAGTAATCTGATCCATTGGGGAGGACTCTGCCCTCTTTCTCTCACCTCCCAATTCCATCCCCTTGGTCTTTGTTTCACGTAAATAAATCTGGGGACACTAACCTGCAGTCCATAGCATCTAGTATCTGGATGATGAATGAATAAAATTCATTTTTTCCTTCCACTTCGTTACACCAAAGCACACCATGTCTCGGGCTTTCTGAGAGTAGGGGATTCTCACCTATTTACACCATTCCTGTTTCCATTGTGCCAACCCAACATCCGTTTGTATCATCTGGGATACCTGATCTGTGTGTGTTTACTGAACCAGGCTTCACAGAGTACTTAGGGTGTGATGCTTCCCTGAATCAATCGCAGTTGGATAAGAAGAAGATAAATTTAGCCCTCCCTCCATTATGTGACTTTATAAGTCAGTTTCATTTGGTTTTCTGGACGTTTTGGTCTTAGTTTGTACTTCACAAACCAAACAAACAGGCCTGTTGCAGAGATTACTGCTAATTGCAATTTACCTCTTATTTATTATCTACTCATTTGTTTTTAGTGTTCTTCACGGGTTTTAATATAGATGTTAATTCTCTAGAATATAGTTTATTCTTGAACCTTCCACAGAGTGATATTTTAAACTCCCTTGGTATTTTTTAGAAGAATTTTATGACTTTGATAGAGTGTATGACAAAGTTCAAAACATCAATTCTTTTAATTCTGCAATTGAAACAAAATATTGCTACATGTATTTAAGTACAATTTACTTATATTCTCCGCTCCACAGTTAAAGGCATATTCCAATGTTTCTGATCCAACAATAGTACCCATGCTTGAGTTTCCTGTGAAACAGTCATATTAGAAATGATGCAGGATTTTTCCCAACAAACAACTTCAAAAATTGCACATTGTATCATTTGGGGTTTGGGTACTGAGTGTATGCACATGTGTGCATTTTAAATAGTACATTGAGATTTAACTATAATTAAAACATCAAACATGTTTTCATGAACTGATGTGTGTAATCTTTTTTTTTCCTGGGGAAAACAATGGGTATATTTTTATAATGTTTTATACTGTTTCTAAATTAGGACACGGGAGAGTTTAGCCTGCATTTGCAAGCGCTTTTCTAAAAATAACACATTGAGGACATGGAAAGTCTTTATTCTGAACAAATGAAAAGACAGTTTGGATATAATTATCACTACATTTTCTTTTCAACATTTGCGTTTGAGGAGCTGGAGACAACCTCGGGTGCTAAGTAAGAAGCTGGAGGAGATGAATTTAAATTCTCAACCTGCCGATCAACTTGTCTTGAAACAAATTTGTAGAGTTAGTATCACTTTTGTGTATTTCAATATTTACTGAATTTCACCATGAAGGCTTTTAAGCAATACTATACCCAGAACAAAAGTTATCAGCTGGTATTTGTAAGTGGCACACCAATAGCCTACTGGGTGACTGACATGGTGTTTACCTGGTCCCTACTCATAGCACATAGGATAAGGTCCTCAGAAAGCCCGCTTTGAAAACAAACTCAAAGTTGTCATTGTACCAACATTGTCTCACACAGCAGACACTGAGGCTGCTGCTATTACTGTCTCTGTGATGAGGAGCCCCTGAGAGTGAGCTGAAAAGAATTATCTAGATGATGCTTCCTCTCTTTGAGATGGTGTAAAGTAGCAATTACTTCCTGTATACAGGATATAGCTAATTGGCAATTCTTTCTAATTCTCTGTTCAAAAGGAAGGAGGGAAGCTGAGTAAACATGGTAGCGATTTTGATTATTAAAGTTATTTCTTGTAGATCCATTTCATAGCCTAACATTGGAAGTGAGATGAAAATGTTCCTTACAGTCTTTGCGGGGGGAAGGAATGGTATGACCATCACAAGGGGGTCAACATTTCATTATTGGAGTTGCAGGCTCCCAGAGCTAAGCTACAGGGCTGTCTGCTGGACTCTACACCAGTAAGCACTGGCCTGCCATTGGCTCAGCCCTGAAATCCACACTCTTTACCACTGCAGCCAAATCCCCTGGTTGCTTCATACCTATGAAATCTCATTCATTCGTGTCTCTTCCTTCCTTTCTCCCACTGCTCAGGAGACATTGCTGGCTCCTTTGGAACTTCTCAGTGTCCCTTTATAAACTCAGCCTCCAGTGTGTGT
>LOJH01000938.1:22716-37274 GCA_001685095.1 Ellobius talpinus | reverse complement strand
GGCTCCTTTGGAACTTCTCAGTGTCCCTTTATAAACTCAGCCTCCAGTGTGTGTGTGTGTGTGTGTGTGTGTGTGTGTGTGTGTCTTAAAATTTCCTTAGTCTATTTTATTGGGTCATAGTGCTGTTCTTTGATGTTGAACGTCACACGTCCGAATTCTGGGGTTCCTATGCAAGCTGAAGCCATTACAAAATCCCTGGAACAGTACATTTTCAATCCTTATAACCAATTTTAAAGTTCATGTACTAAAATAGCTTTTGCTATATGCAATATGTGATGATTCAGACATAGGCATTTTTCTGAGTGTGCTCTTACCAGATTAATCTTCTAGTGAAAATGCTATTTTCTTTTTATCTTTTCCCTGCCCACAAAACAAGACCATGTACCTCAAAGCTCTGCCTGCATCCATTAGTTCAGCAGCTTGGGTTCAGTTCATACCCCACTAATGAAAAGACTGAGTCTTAAAAATGGCAGCAAGTTGGGGATTTTGTCATGTTATTGACCCAGAATAAACATAAAAAGTGATATAGTTATATTCATTTGCTTGTTTGTAAGTTAAGACTTGGTCATTTACACTGATAGTCTGAGATGGCCATGGAACACTACGGAATCCAGTCCCAAGGCAAGTGTGTGACAGCAGCCCTCGGAGCCTGAAGCATGAGGCCTGTGAGATTGAAGCTAGCCTGACCTACGTGGTCTTCCAGACCTGGGAGGCTAAGGAATGGGAACTGTGAGATTGAGCCAGCCTGAGCTTATGAGAACTTCCAAACCAGCCTGGTCTGTGACTCTGCTGTTATAAATAATAATAATAGTAATAATAGCAATAATAGCAATAATAGCAATAATAATAATAATAATAAACAATAAATAACATTCATGGATAATATGGACCTCTGGAGTCCAACAAAAATGAATTATCCCTAGTCTTCTACCTCTCTATGCTTTGACATTTTATTTAAAAAATGCTTTGTTAGATGTTTGTTTTACATGTTTGTAATTATGTCAGACAAATATCTGGGACAGATGAATGAAGTCCCCATATAAAAGTGGAGTATGTAGCCAGGCTGTGGTGGCACATGCCTTTAATCCCAGCACTCAGGAGGCAGAGGCAGGTGGACTCTGAGTTCAAGGCCAGCTTGGTCTACAGATCAAGTTCCAGGACAGCCAGGGTTCCCCGGAGAAACACTCTCTCAAAAAAACCAAAAACCAAAACAAACAACAACAAACAAAACAAAAACATGAAGCATTTTTCAATCCAAGCACCAAAGAAGGAATTCTGAATATGTTCTTAGCCATGGTTCAATTATTTTCTTGTCATGTGAACCCGAAACAAATAATGCTTTTGAACTTCAGCTTGTACCATCTATCATAGGTTAGAAACATGACCCTCAAATCAGCAGGTTGATGTTTATGCAAGATTCAGTTTTCTCTTTTTCCTCCCAATTAGTTTCTTATCATCTCAAAGATATTGCCACCAAGAAGCCCTATAATAGCTCCTTCCTGCTCTGCCTCCGCAAACTCAACCATTGAGATGCTGTCTGGATTCTAAAGTGTTCAGCATCACTGAGAAAGCCCAGACAAAGAACTGGGAAGTCAGCCCTGTCCTCCAGCTTCAGACTGTGGCTGCTTCCACTTGTTGCTGCTGTGAACCTTCGTGTACACAGTCCTCACAGCCTGACTCTTCTTGTCACCACTTAACAGGGACATGCTAGATTAAGGTCAGGGCCATGGGACGTCATACTTGGGACCTGCACCCAGGGCACTAAATGAAAGCATTACATGGCATTTTGAAATACAATTGAAACTTTAATGTTTATACATTTCACTGCCCTGATTTTTCTTTCTTTTTTTTTTCTTTTTTGATTTCCCAACTGCCACCAAGGAACTGTCAGCATATATTATGGAAATGGTGCAGGTCACAGAGCAAAGATTTCCCAGATTAAGTTCCTTGAAAGATCTCAATAGTGGGGCATAAAGTATGTTTTCTGGAAGTTGGTATTTATTTGAATTGTTGCTCATATCCTTAGAGATACACCATGCAGACAAACATCTGAGAGTTATTGTGAGAGAACATGAATAGCTAGAGTCAAGGGGTGTCAACTCACACCCCTTGAGGAAGCCTCTTGGCTGACACCGACAGAGAAGCATTTTTACCATCTTTGACAGTATGTCTGCTTCGTTAATATGCCTCTTAGTTCCTTTCTTCAGTGTTGTAAATGAATACCTGACTAGAAGTGATGCGGAAGAATTGAATGGCCCATTTCAGCTCCCAAGGTAAAATGATGCCATCTCTCGTGGTGGTGGGTGGCCCCCTGGACATGAGGGGCTGCTTCCTAACAGCTCTGGCCAGGAAGAAGTTAAAGTCACTCACTCTCTTCACCCACTTCCCCTAGCGAGGCTCCATCCCCTTAAAAAAATCCCCCAGCCTCCCTCCACTGCAGCAGCAGCTGTGGAGCAAGTGTTTAAACACAGGAGCCTTTGGGGGAATTTATAACCGGGCCAGAACGTCCTTTAAATACACACTTGTCTGCCACGTATTGATCGCCTCAGCCACATGGATGAACTCTTAGCTAACTGCTTAGGTGATTTTGGTTTATTTTGGTAATCAATTTCCCTCTCAATAACTGTTTGGTGAAGTAGGCCATGCACAAAACTAGGCATGCAGACAAATCTTTCTAATGACATGATCCCCACTGAAATCAACTCTGACATATAAAACACTCGACTTATATTTGGTTAAGTTCCCTTATCAAGGATCCTGAACTGTATATAGTTCAAGATGAGGACTCAGTCTACAGCCTTCCTGGCAAAGCAGCATTCAAGTCCTGGTCCCAGATCAGTCAAATCCACTCCAGTAAGCTCCTGAGGAAGTTTACATTCCTTTTAATCCTTTTGTTGGTGCCTTTTCCATATCAACGGTATCTCTTTCTGTGCTCCTAGAGATGAGAAAATAAGCTTAAAGCTCTAACAAAACCACACTGGAAACACTGCCCTGCTGACTCCTTACAGTGGCCTCTTATTACTTCACATTTTCTAGGTGAAAGCTTCCTGATGCCTTTGCACATCTGGCTGAGTCAGCGTTAGTCTCTGCACACAAAGGCCTCTGCTTAAAGGGAATATACTTATATGGACATAAGCTGCGTTTGTGTGGAATTACAGGGAGGTGAAGCTGTGGGGAAGGATGTTACTCTGTTTTTCATTTCCCCTCAAAAGCCACATTTTCACTTACTTACCAGAACACAGCTAGTGAACACGCAGTTCACTCTTGGCGGAGAAGCAACTCCTGCAAACCCGCAATTCACTCTTGGCGGAGAAGCAACTCCTGCAAACCCGCAGCCCATGGGATTCCTACAGATCACATCAAACAGAACAAGTGGAGCAAGAATCCAGGGTGAAATTGAATGTGTCTGGGGAAGGAAAATCCCTAACCAAGATCAGAGGTTTCATGAAAATTTTACATAATGCAAACAATGCCGGTCTCAGGAAGTTTAAGGGAATGGGAGCCAACTGAAAACTCCAGGTTCAGCTTAGCCAGTGAAGTTCAATCCAGGGCTCCAAAGCAGCCAGTTCATTTTTTATTTCACTCTGTTTTAAACCAAAGGTCGGAAGCAAAAGAACTGTGTAAGGTAGAGACAAGTCTCAGTAGATAGGAGACAGAGGCCATCTCAGGACTGATCAACTGGAGTCCCGAGGTGAGAAAGTCACCCACAGGAGGGCTGAGTACAGGTGTGATGAAAAGCAGGCCAGGAAGAATGCTCAAGGTCATGCCCCCTGGACAGCCTGCTCTCTAGGGGCTACTTTCTCTCTGCTATGGGTTATTTGGGGGAACTCACATGCATTGATGCAAAGAATCAGCTTCAACCCTCTGACCCCTGTATCTTCAGGTCCCATTGTTCTATAGAGAAAATATATACAAAATTCCTGAGGTGCATTTAAGCCTGAAATCAACCTACAAAAAAAATTGAGATCAAACTGCCTCAAAAAATATATTATGTGATGTCCATATTCAATTTCAGTTTATCAGATGGAAGGCTTTTATATGGTGCGTAGAATTGGGTTTCTGGATGTTAAGCAAAGGTAAACAGAAGGGTGAAGGGTCTCAGAGACAGGAAGCCAGAGTTTTTGGTTGTTTATTTACTTCTGAAAATTTTCCTGTGCCAAAATATATGAGCAAGAACTTAAGTTTTTATTTATTAATGTCCATGAAGTGAACTTCCTGCCACAGCACAAGGCGTCCATCTGAAAGATGGGCAGAGCACTGTCCCCAGTGTAAGAGAGACCCATGAGCAAGCAGCCTCCTGCCTGAATGGGACGGGGCAGCCATATGCACCCTTCCTGGAGTGGATGGTGACTCCAGAATACACCTTACCCTCCAGTAAAACCTAACTTATCAAATACACATGTATTGATTGATACCCTGTAACAACACCTTTGTCATACTTTAAGATTCTCAGTTTCCCTTCAGGGAGTCATTACACACTCCAAGACCTAGCCTGGGGGTTCTCTGGTAACAGGTCTGTTTCCAGGATGGAACCCCCATCACAAAGTTAGTACTGCACAGAGGCAGTCATGTTCTCTTAGTAGCAAAGACATGTCTATGTGCTCAGAAAGTAAAACATTCTTGTCCTGCATGAGGACCAAAAGCGTCCCTGATGGAACCACCTCTTTCTATCAGTAGCGTTCCCCTTACTTATTGCCAGTCTGTCTAGGAAGCAATCAAATAGAGCTGGAAATAATGAACATCCCAGGGAACAATTTTCACAGAGACCAGACAACTGAATCATTTCAAATCTCATCAGACTGTCTCTATAGAAGCTTTCAAAACTGGGGTTTGTAGCTCTGAACGGTGCATCAGACTCAGGAACAGCAGCTTTGTTCTCAGTAGAGCCAGTGCTTAACCGCAAAAGCGAGATGTGGATAGTATGGTGTATGGGCAGGATGGTTCTGCACAACCTGAAACTTGTTAAAGTTGAAAGAGAAAACCCTGTCTTCCTCCTGTCTTGGCTCTGCTCCCTTGTGAGAAGCAACACCTCATTCCATGCATTCTTGACATGAGCGTTCTTCAAAGAAAAAGGAACATCAGATACACGTGAACCATCACAGGATAAGGAAGTAATATTGTACCAGATTTTGAATGATAATTTTTTTGCATACAGGTAATTCCAAACACTAATGATACATATAATAATTAAGCCCAACAACAATGACTAAACCCAGTAACATGGAGCGGGCACGGCGGTGGGAGCAGGAAGCTGGATGGTCACATTTCTTTTGCACGCAGCAAATCAAGAGGGAACAAGAAGTTGAGCAAGGCTATAAAGAAGCCCTACTTCCCCCAGCAGAAGGTTCCTTAACTTCCCCAACATCACCACTAGTTGGAGGCAAAGTGTTCTGATGTTGAGCCTATGGGGGAAATTTCACAACACTACAGAATGAATTGTTGTAATTAAAAACCCAGAATGCCCACCATAGCATCTACCCCATCTAGGACCTGCTGGAGCCCATGAAGGAACTGGTCCTGTGGAACAACATCCAAAGGATCTCCAAGACTCGAGGCAGCCATGGGATATCCCAGAGGAGTTCTAGTGAGGATCCAGAGATGGTGCTGTACCAGATACCAGAGACCTAGAACCAGACCAGTGATTCACTGCCATGAACATTTGCTGGTAAAGCTGATGGAACAAAAGAGCAGACTATATGACACACTGAGGTCCCCAGTGCCACCAGGACAAATGGAGAGGTGATGGGAGACAGGAAAGAATTGAAGAGGGTTTTTTGTTTGTTTGCTTGCTTGCTTGCTTGCTTTGTTTTTTTGTTTGTTTGGTTGGTTGGTTTTGGGTTTTTTGGGGGGATTTTGGCGGAGGTTGTTTTTGGTTTTTGTGGGTGGGCACTGCAGGGGAGAGAGAAGGATATGGGGGTACCAGGAGGTGAGCAGAATTGGTGTGCATGTTGTAGAACTTCCAAAGAACCCCAAAAAAGTTAATTTTTAAAAGTGAACTTTCTAGTACATTCAACCCCAAGTTGAAAAGACATTGTGCTCTGCAGCCAGCAACACAGAACAGGAACAGACCTTAGAGACCTTATTTCCTGAAAGCAGGATGGGACATGAACAAAGGTTCTGTCTTCTTTATGAAACTTTGATTTGCTCTTAAAAAATAAGCTTTTGTGCTTCTACTTTTGGAATTCTGCTGAAATCAAATTACGTTCATGGTGATGTTTCTTTAAGTAGATTGCAATTATATTTGCAAATATGTGTGTGAAATAAATATTGCAGGAAAAATACTGCAATTAGTATTTTAAAAATGCATATATGTAATGCTACAATAGCTTCATATACAAACATACACACAAACATATCAAAACCATAATTCTAGAAATTGAAGTAATACTTTTTAATTTAGAAGTTATAATTTTTACTACATAATAATTTATTGGGGTCCGATGGTTTCAACCTCGTATCTAAGAAAGTTCAGTTAATTTTAAAGAGCAAAATTCTTCCTTTTTAACATTTATGAAAGTATAGATCAGGATCATCTTTAAAATATGTTAAGAATTAAACTTCATTGAATAAATGAGACTGTTGGGTTGGCATATGGTATCAGATAATCTCTAACTTGTTGCCTAACGTCCTTGAGCCAGAATAAAGAAATATCTCATTTTAATGGCAGATTGCAATGAGTCAGAAGCTTGAATAATATGGGTGATGGGCCCAGCCATCCCAAGTCTGCATATTTCTCTGATGAAAAGGGTTTATTGCCAAGAGGAGATGATGAACGATTCACTGACTCTACGATTGCAAGGTGAGTCAGCTAAGACTAAGAGGAAAAGCCATGATACACGCATCCTGGGGGTGAATATCGCAGGCCCTTCCCTGGGAAAAATTAATGATTAACTGGGCAAACAAAGGAATTATTCTGAGCTATTATTTTCTTACCCTAGAGAACTTAGGGGCAGATTTCATCTAGGCATATGACTTACAATTAAACAGTAAAATACACATATTCTTGGTCACCAAAATAAGAGCACAATAATGCAAATGAAACCTAATAACTGTGCCTTTCTACTCAGCTCTGCTATGATCACCCCCAGTGCACTGTGACCTTCCAATCACTCACGACCTAAAAACTGCCACGAATGGTGAGAAATGAGGAGAGTACTTCTAGAACGGTAACCAGGAAGAAAATACCGTCTGTTAAATGGTTGCCAGCCAACACAGAAGGAAAATGTTCTCAGGGGAAGTGAATGAAAACTCAACATTGGAAAGGAACTTTCTCCACTTGTACAGTGACTCGTTTTTGTTCATCCACCAGCACAATCGTTAGGCATCGAGTATTAGCGGCTACTTACATGAAGCAGGGATTTGTTTGAGCCGGTCATCATCGAACATGAACTTGATTTGATGATGATTGTATATTGTTATTTGAGGGTTTGTGGCAGGAGTAGAAGATTCAACTACGGAAACCAAAAAATCCATGCGATGGTGAGGGACTGAGAACCTAGGTCATGGAGATCTGAGAGGGAAAGAACAACCTTAAGATTCATTTTGTTTTAGTCACAGAGCAGCATTGCTGTGAGTGGTTGTGATGACCATCTGGTGCTGGGTTTGAAGCTGAAGCAGGGAGATAGGACTAGAAAGCAAAAAGTCCATAGTAGATGAAGCTAGCCTTAGGTGATGGTAGCTCTGAAGAGGGTGTTAAGAATTTGCAAGTGAGGAATTTGAATTTTGTGATTCCCCACCTTAGAGACGCAATCTAAGTCACCTTGTTACCTATTACATGCTGATTGCATTGTTTCCAAGAGGCATATGCTCTTCATGTCCATAGACACACCTCCCCCATACTTGGAGGCAGGCAGTTTTTCAAGGGCTTCCCAAGGAAGGAAGCTGCTGTGGGGCAGTGGCTGGGATATTAATTACTTCACGGACAGAGTTACATGTCCTGAACTGTGGTGATAGGCATTGCGCGGGTCTAGGGAAACAGAAATGAGAAGCAAAGTAAAACCCCAGGGAAAAAAAAAAGCACATATTGAGTTTTGAAGCTGGGGAAAGGGGAGTAAGAAAAAGGCAAACATTCAAATTCTCTAACATTTGTAGAGAGGAGGAACACCAGGGGCTGTGAGAGCAGTCCCACAGACGTTCATATAATACTAGGTTTCCCTATGACTTTTTGTGAATATATACGTGGGGTGTGTGTGTGTGTGCGTGTCTGTGCCTATGTGTCTGTGTAGCTCTGTGTTTGTGTGTGTGTATCTGTGTATCTGTCTGTATATCTGTGGGTCTGTGTGTATGAAGTCCCACAGAACCCCTAGTGCTATCTCAAGCATCAATAGTAAAAAATGAAAATGTCTTTGTCTGTATAGCACAGTCATAGGAGGCCTCACCAGCAGTACCACCACTGAGGGGCTCCTCTCTATATACACACTCCCTTACTACTGCTCATTTTTACGTTAAGAGGAAATAAACATGGACAGTAGGAAGAGGAACACATGGCAAATTAAAAGAGAACTAGATACATCTATTTTCTTGCCTAACATGTGTGACCGTGGGCCTTTGTATGAGTGTATGGAAGTGTGTGTGTGTGTGTGTGCGCGCGCGCGCGTGCGGGGGGGGGTTTCTTTGGGACTACTGAGGAACCCATCTCTCTTCCTTTTACTTGGATTAGGTAGAAATGAGCCTTCTTTTATTTAATAAATTATTTCTTAATGTCCATATGTCTTCTTTTTCCCCATTAAAAGCTCAATCTTAATAAAAACAGAAATTTCACATGGATAAATTCATTATGCAATCTTAATTAACCTCATAAAGATATACAATGACCTAACCAAAAGGCACATTTTCAGTGCCAGCGAAATTAATATTTTAACCTAAACTGAAGAGCTAGCACATTTGAGATCAGGTGTAATGCCTATTTTATAGGACTTATAGTAATAACTTTTCTACCACAAGATAACAGTGAGTTATATATATTAAATTAAGTTCTCTTTTCCCAGCTTGAGCCTAAATCCTAGGGGAGAAACAGATAAGATCTTTTACGAAATAAAAGTTGCATTTATAGTAATGGAATACAGTGGGAATTTGCTGCTATTTAAATGAGATTAAACTTTCAAAGGATTCTAAAGGAACAAAGTGTTTCTTAGCATTTGAGATCCAGTTTTACAAACAAGAAGAGCAACTACATACGAACCTGACACTGACCCCATTA
This sequence comes from Ellobius talpinus, assembly GCA_001685095.1. Lineage (NCBI taxonomy): Eukaryota > Metazoa > Chordata > Mammalia > Rodentia > Cricetidae > Ellobius > Ellobius talpinus. Next base: position 28,075 of record LOJH01000938.1, on the reverse strand, counting down.
ACGCAGGGTTCTTACATTGATTCCTTCCTCATTGGTCTTTGCCTCGGTTAGAGGAAATGATACTGGGATACACAAAGTGAATTAGAAGACAGAAGGGGATATATTGATTTAGACTATAAATGCTGTGGCTTCCAAGTAAGCAAGCAAGCAAACAAATAAAGGAACACAAAGTTAACTGTTGTAGAGCATTATTTTAAGGTGTGTGACTTTTGTCTATGTTGCATTTGTTTAACTCTGTGAAGCCGTCAGTCTTTGCCTGTCTAAATTACCTGATAGTCTAATAAAGAGCTGAACAGCCAATAGTGAGCCAGGAGCAAGGATAGGGTGGGGCTGGCAGGCAGAGAGTATAAACAGAAGGAGAAATCTGAGAAGAGGGGAGGAAGGAGCAAGAGAACAAGGAGAGGAGGATGTTGGGGGCCAGACAGCCAACCAGCCACCCAGCCAGCCATGGGGTAAGAGTGAAAGTAAAATACACAGAAGTAAGAAAAGGAAAAAGGTCCAGAGGCAAAAGGTAAGCAGGATAATTTAAGAAAAACTAGCAAGAAACAAGTCATGCATCAAAATACCAAATAATCCAATTAAAAATGGGGTACAGATCTAAACAGAAAGTTCTTACCAGAAGAAACTCATATGGCTGAAAGACATTTAAGGAATTGCTCAACATCCTTAGCCATCAGGTAAACGCAAATCAAAGCAACTCTGAGATACCATCTTACACCTGTCAGAGTGGCTAAGATCAACTAAAGTGATAACAGCTTATGCTGGTAAAGATGTGCATCAAGAGAAACCCTCCTCCACTGTCGATGGGAGTGCAAACTTGTCCAGCCACTTTGGAAATCAGTATGACAATTTCTTGGAAAATTGGGAATCAATCTACCTCAAGACGCAGAAATACCATTCTTGGGCATATACCCAAAGGAGGCACACTCACGCCACAAGGACATTTGCTCAACTATGCTCATAGCAGCATTATTCATGATAGCCAGAACCTAGAAACAACCTACATGGCCCTCTCCCAAAGACTGGATAAAGAAAATGTTGTACATTTACACAAGGGATTATTATTCAGTGGTAACAATGACTTCTTGAAATTTGCAGGCAAATGGATGGAACTAGAAAAAAAAATCCTGAGTGAGGTAACCCAAACAAAGAAAGACAAAATGGTATGAATTTACTCGTAAGTAAATTTTAGACATAAAGAAAAGGAAAACCAGGCTATAATCCACAGTCCCTGAGAGGCTAGGTAACAAGGAGAACCCTAAGAGAGACTTACATGGAAGCCCCTGGGAAGAGAAAATAGATAAGGTCGCCTGAGTAAATTGGGAGCAGAGTGGGAGAGGGGGTGAAATGAGGGTGGAAGTGGAAGGGGAGGGGAGGAGGAAAGGGGGAGGAGAACATAAGGGAATGGGATGGTTGAGTTGGGGGAGGAAGAGAGAGGGAGAGCAAGTAAAGAGATAGCTTGATAAGGGGAGCCATTATGGGGTTAGGGAGAAATCTGGTACTAGGGAAACTCCCAGGAATCCATAAGGATGACTCCAGCTATGGCTCCAAGCCATAGCGGAGAGGGTGCCTGAAAAGGCCTCCCCCCGTAATCAGATTGGTGACCACCCTAATTGTCATCATAGAACCTTCATCCAGTAACTTTTGGAAGCAGATGTAGAGACCAAAGCTAATCACTGGGTCGAGCTCCTGGAGTCCAACTGAAGAGGGGAAGGAGAAATTATATGAGCAAAATGGTTAAGATCATGACGGTGAAACCCACAGAGACAGCTGACCTGAGCTAGTGGGAGCTCACTGACTTTGGACTGACAGCTCGGCAACCTGCATAGAACCGAACTAGGCCCTCTGAATGTCGGTGACAGTTCTGTGGCTTGGGCAGTTTGTGGGCCCACTGGTAGTGTAACCAGGATTTATTCCTAGTGCATGAATTGACTTTTTGGAGCCCATTCTCTATGGAGGGATACCTTGCTCACCCTCAATACAGGGGGAATGGGTTGGTACTGCCTCAACTTGATATGTCAGACTTGGTTGACTCCCCAGGGGAGGCCTTACCCTTTTTTGAGGGTGGATATGGGGATGGCTGGATAGAAGGTGGGGGGAGCAGTAAGAGGGAATGGAGGGAAAACTGGTTGATAGGTAAAATGAAAAAAAAACCTTTTAAACAAAAAAAAATTAAAAAAAGAAAAGAAACAAGCCAAGCTAAGGCCAGGCACAAATCTCTGTGTGACTTATTTGGGAGCTGGGTGTTGGGCCCCCCAAAAAGCCAAAAGAGTAAAGAGCCCAATGAATAAAAGAGTAAAAACCAACAACTACAGTTCACTAATGGGCTTTCTTTGTTTGCTAATCATCTTATTTTTGGTCACTCCCTTCCTGCTTAAGGAAGGAACCCCTTCCCCACCCTCTTCAGGTATCACTGAGCTTTTCTACAAAGCACATGGCAAAGTGAATCTTCTCAGAGAAGCCCCACAGCCATGTATGCGATACAAGACAATGCCGGCTATTATGGCAGAGGCTTGGTGAGGAGAGCATGACATCACATGGCATCACATGTAGTCTGTACCATGAGGAGAGCATGGCATCACATGGCATCACATGTAGTCTGTACCATAGAAAACTTAACTGATTTGGGACAATTGTAGTTGGAGGAAGAATCTTGGGCATTGCTGAGCCTCAGGCCCAAATGGAACCATCTACAGTTGGGCTGTTCTTCCTTCAACACACACTCCACATGCCACACCCTGGTTCTTCATGTTTACAGTGTGTTCTCTTTCTCTAACTGGTAAATATGGCTCTGGTAATTCGTCAGTAACTCGGCAAATACCAAATGACATCCAAGCATTCCAGCAATCATGGCTAGCTAGTTCTTTCTGGATTTGTTCACTAACCTTGGCTGTCAACTTGACTACATCTGGAATCAAGTAAAATCCAAGGTTCTGGACACTCCTTTGAGGGGTTTTCTTAAATGAATTGAAGCAGGAAGACCCTCTCAAAATCTGGGACACACCTGGCAGCCATATATACAAAAGAGACTTGCTTGTCCCCTCCCCACTGGAAAGTTCATCCATCCTGAGACAGAGGCATTCATCCACCTATATTAGAACCAACTTCTTCAGGATTCCAACCTGAAGGAAAATCAGAAGTTCTCTACGAACATTCCAAGATTTAATAATCAGATTTGTATGGCTGGGACATCACCTTCATGGGCTGAGCAATTACAGGAGCCTCAGGGTTTCCAGTATGATCCAGTCATGGTTAGACTACCTGAACCATATCCCGTATACCTACCTAACAAGTACCATCCACATACATAGTGAATATAGATCAATCATATCAGATCTGTTCCTTTAGAGAACTATAGCTTAGCATAAGAACGAAGGCAAAGAACACAGTGAGGGAGTAGATCGTGGAAAGGAAAATGGGAAACAGGTTTGGGATGAGGAGGCATGTTGTCTTGGATGGCGTTACCCTACACCCTACTGCTACTGTTTACTTAGTGATACAGAAACTAAGTAAACTGCTCAGACGACATCCGAGCCACTTTCAAACTCCAAAGTTCTCTTGTTGCAGAAGACACTGATGGGAAGGAAACAAGGCAAGTGGAAGAAGAGAAATCCAGGAGGTAAAACTTTCATTAGCATGGATCATCCTGACCCTTGGCTCTCTGCTCTTTTCCTTGTCCACTCTTCACTTCTTCTTGCCTGCTGGAAACTGAAAGCAGAATGTTTTGGTGTCTTGACAAGATGAGAATTTTGATCTGCTGCAGAGGCACACACTGCCATAACCAGTTTGCCCACTGCATTCAGCTCTGTTTCCTTCTTGCATCTTAAAAAAAAAAAAATCTTTTGAAGAAGCAAGTACAGTTTGAGAATCCCAAAACCAAAGTCTGAAACTTCTCATGTGCTGGTGTGACTCCCGAAACTCTTGGTTCTGGTGCCTCTTAGGTTTCAGACTTTAGGGTTAGAGATGATCACCTAGAAACCCTATGGATATCCAGAATCCCAGATATCTATGAATATCCACAATGTGGGTACCGTAAAACATCCTCACACCCAGACATTTTGGATAAAGGATATCTTACCTGTAGGAAGAGGCTGAAGCTTACAAACCTGCGTCGTGAGCAGATGATTCATACTGAGGAACTATCTCTGATCCACTGAGAACTCGAAGCACCTGAGCCACATGTCTGAGATGCTTCCTGTTCTCCCAGCAGCCAGGGCAGGAAGAACGTGGAAGCAGAGGCTCCACTGTTTTGGTGGACAGATTCATAGGCCTCTCTACACCTTCTTATCCCCAACTACAAAACTAAAACCTCTCTGCCATGGCTGGAAGAAGAGGACTATGGCAGACATCCATAGGATTTTAGTAGGTTCAGGGATGATGTTGAAAGGGAGTAACCGATGTACAGGTAAATCAATGATCAATGTGGAAAGAAGCTCAATGTGTGCAGTCTGGTCCATCCCTGGGTGACCTCACATATGGTATTTACTCTAGAACACGCCTGGCCCAAATAGTGTAGGGCCCTGGGGTCGATGGTATCCCTGCTATCACAATGACACTGAAAATCATTTGTCCGTGCTGCTTTCCTAGTGGCCATAGGAGCCCTGACCATTCATGCGCTTTTCTTCCTAGTGGTCACTCTAGCCCTGGCCACTTTCCTAGTGTCCACACCAGCCCTGACCACCCAGCTGCTTTCCTAGTGGCCACACCAGCCCTGACCACCGAGACTGCTTTCCTGGTGGCTGCATCAGTCCAAGTCACTCTACTGTGCACATAGATTTCTGGTTTCATGTAATTCTGACTGCTACTAGGAAATTCCCAAATCTAAAATGCTCAAAATTCTGAAACACTTTCAAGCTGATATGATAACAAGCAGAAAACATCACTGCTGACCTGATGTGGCAAGGTGCAGTCTCAAGGGTCCCTTGAAGCTGCGTGTACAAAGTATCTATAAAATTCAAGTTAGTTTGCAGTCATAAACCATGTCTTCATTTTAGCCTTGGTTTTTTCTCATTACCTCATTATATATGAGCGAACATTCTAAAATTAAAAGCATACGTAATATCCAAAACACTTCTCTCAAGCATTTGGGATAAAGGGTACTTAACCTGTACCACAAACAACAGCCACCTTGAAGGCGTAAGTCATAAACAATCCCACACCAGCTGGGATTTAAAGAGGTATTTATTTTAAGGGTAAAACTTACAAAACACCAACAGTCAGGAAAGGAGCCTAGTAGTGGGAAGCAGAGCCGGAAGCCAGAGAGCGAGCAAGCAGAGGGCAGTTGCTGCTTTTTTTAAAGAGAGACAGACCATGCCCCAATGGGCTGGTATCTTAGCGGCTATTGGCTGAAGGAGTGGAA
>LOJH01000938.1:3628-22661 GCA_001685095.1 Ellobius talpinus | reverse complement strand
GCTGGTATCTTAGCGGCTATTGGCTGAAGGAGTGGAAGGAGCTCCCGCAACACCACCTGTCACTCAGATTCAGAGGCCAGAAGTTCAAGGTGAGATGTCAGATGACTGATGTGCAATAAAACTTCTTCCTTAGCTCACAGATGGCAACTGGACTTTTCAGTAGAACTTCGCATGGTAGGGAAGAAAGGGACCTTTCCTGAGGTCTCACAAAGTCACAAATCCCAGTCAGAGCTCCATCCTCATGGGTGCATCACCTCCCAAAGGACCTGCATCCATACCCCAGGCTTTCTTTCTACTAAGCGCTTTACAGAGATTACTGAATCTCATTCCACGTGTAAAATCACCAGGAGACAACACACCACACAAGTAAACTCAGACCATGACAGTTTAACTAGCTACTTCAAAGTCAGCTAGACATTGGCTGGCAGAGCCAGAAGGCAATCACCTTAGCCTCTCTGTGTTTAGTGTTGTGATGTCCATACCAGCACAAGCTAGAAAGGGAACAGAGCTTTCTTGGGGAGTTCACAGGGTGTAGACACTCTCTTCTTATCCTAGGTCTCCTGAATCAGATCTAAATGTTGAAAATATCCTGGTGGGAGGCACATGCTCCCTAAGATTGGAAAGCTCAAAATAGATATCAAAAGAAGTGGATAAAAGATGTATGCAGACTTGAAAAATAAATTTGCCTATAGTTCTTTTTATAATTATGTGTGTGAGTGTGTGTGTGTGTTTGTGTGTGTCTGTGTGGGGTGTGTGTGTGTGTGTGTGTGTGTGTGTGTGTGTTTGCAGGTCCCTGAGGTGGTTAGAAGATGCCCTTGGATCCCCTGGCATTAAAGTTAGGCTCGGGTGCTCTGGAAAAACAGCAAACACTCTTAGCTACCGAGCCATATCTGCAATTGCTGCACAGAATTCTACAAGAGTTTTAAGGAACAAATATGCTCTAATACAGCTGGCAGACTCTGCTCAGCTGCCTAGCTGCATCATCAGTCATGAAATGGTTACTAGGAAATGATGCAAGTCTCAGGAAGGGTCTGCATGCTTCTTACAGGAGGGTGTTTATCTATGCGGAGGGAATTTTTTTTAAAACAAATTTATTAAAAATAAAAGATTTTAACATATAAGGAAATAGACTAACCTTGACACCCACACATGTCAGTTAATAGCTTCCTCTTGCCCTTTTGTTCCCCTTGAGTGTGTTGCTGAGAAACAGCAAAATGTAAAGAGATACGAATCCAGGAAAAGGCTCTTGTTTATCGATTACCATCAGGCCTGGGCTTCTGCATGGACAGCAGGGTGTAGATGGTAGGCATGCAGATTGCCAAAGCTCCAACTATGCATTATACATTGAGCAAGACAGTCCTTCGAAATTTACAAGGCAATAAATTTAGAATCAGAAGTAAAGTGCTTTCTGATACAGTTCCCTGTGTGTATCGTTCAGCTGAGAGGGGTCAGACAGACTGGGAAGTTGAAAACAAAATAAAGGCCCTTGTATCCAATGACTGGCAACCACAAATCAGCAAACAACACATGCCCCTGGCAAACCCCCGCCCCCAGAGGGAGAGTTTATGGGACCCTTGTGAAAGACAGATTGTCAGGTCGGAGAAGACGGTTTCCCAGAACATACTCCATATCTAACACTGGAAACTTGAGGTTCTTACCAGAGGAAACGAAGCTCTAAAAACTGGGATACAAATGGAGACTCCTAGTTGTCTGCCTTCCCCCCTCCCCACTGCGGAGGGCTAAGGATGCTGCCCTCCATCCTCTCCCTTATGCTTTGGACAGTTAAGAATGCTGCCCGGTTCTCTCCCTCCCCACCGTGGAGGGCTAAGGATCCAGACTACAAGGGAAATAGGATGTGAGGCCAGCAAGGGCCAAACTGAAAGCAAAGGAAAAGGAACGGCCAGTAAAGGGAAGACCCTGGATCTAGTCGATCTCCAGAAACACTACTTATTTCTGACCTGGGGAGGAAACAGCTGTGCTTCAACCGGGGATCCTTTTTAAGCCTCAGGACTGGTCATAGCTCATTTGTTCCCTAACAAAATCCAGAGTGGACACTTTCAAACCGTCTTCCTTATTATCTCCCGTCCAGCACACATACATCAGTATCTGGCCCTGTGGAGAGCACTGGGCGCCATGAGGTATGACCCGGCTGTTAAGCAGCTGCTGTCAAACCTCTCCAGAGTTTAAGGCCCAGTGTTACTTAGAAAAGTCCTAAAGCACCCAAAGCTGCCCGTCAATTCCTCCTCTGCGATGGCCCCAAACTTTTCATCCTAGTCATTTGGACTTGGAGTTCTAAGCACAATCGTTCTCTAAAGTTTTCATGACACAAAGTATGTTCTCCGCAGCTCGCCCTCAGGGGAGTCATTGCTTGGATCTGGTGAAATGGCTGCTTGCTTGTCCCAGCCCTCGGATATCCGGGCAGGATGCAGCTTCCTGTTTGTCCTGGGGCTGATGGTCTAGGGCTTTGGGTGAGCGTTTTGTCACTTCCATGAATCAGGGGCTTCAGACAACATAAATGTTTATCTGATGTCTCTTTTCTGGAATCTGAAACACACAGCCCAATATCAAGGCTTTGACTATTTGGGTAACTTTAAGGGGGGCAGTACCCAGCCTCCTGGATCTCTGAAGAATACTGCTGAACACAGCAGTGAGGTTGTTTTTGTAAATGATGCACCTTGTATCTCTCTCTAGTCTGGCTCTCCTCCACTCTCTGGGTTTAGCTGAGTGGAGTTTGCTTGGAGCTGTCCCTGGCCTTCATGTGGAGCCTTCCATCCCTCCTACAGCATTACCAGCAGGAGTCCTGCTCCTTCCAGGAGTCGCCATGATGACCATTCCAAAGGTATCTCTCTTTCCAGCTGGAGAAGGATCCCTTCTTTTAACAGAACAACAGAGCTCAGTCCTTTGAAACACATAATTGCAATTATATCTCCTTTGCTACGAAAAAGACATATGCACATTCAAAGATTAGGGTGTGGACCTCTCCAATGGAGCCCAGAAAATTTTCTTACTTATTCTGAGAATAGAAAATTTTCTGGGCTTCAATGGAGAGGTCCACACCCTAATCTTTGAATATGTATATGTCTCCTTCATAACAAGGAGATATTCTCAGAATAAGTAAGTTCTGGGAGTCACCTCACATGAGCTGCTGATGGCTCTGAAGAAGGCCTACACACATCTGGATGTCATGAAAGAAAGACCTATCTCTGTTGTAGGAGACCGCAGACTCGTTACACATTAACCAATAAAAGCGACACATGTACAGGACTTTCCCCACCACATCTCACAGCGGAATCTCTTTCAGATGGCCTGTGATAGTGCAGATACTGTAGATATCCTACCTTTAAAATGGCGTGATAAAATCTTAACTTTCCTCTAAAAAAAATAAAAATCCACTGTACTGTGATTCCAGTTTTCAGATTATAAACCTGAACTGTTGAGACCTTAAATAACAGCCTTAAGTTCACACAATAAGTCCATGCTAGAGATAGCTTGATCCTACACACTCAAAAGCCAGTACAGAGGTCACTCAGTCATAACACCCTTCACCAAAGCTTTATTCAGAGAAGGTATCCCACGGCCACCGAAAGCAATACAGAGGTAGGAAAGGGTAAGCCCCCAAGTATCCCTCTGTATTTTATCAACACGCAAATCTTACAAGTCCCCCCAAAGCTGGGTAAACACAAACCAAACAAGCCAATAGAAATCCCTGAAATATTTTCAGGGATTCAAAAGTTCAAACCCATTTTCTAAGAGGAAGAAAATGCTATTTGTTCTCTGACCTTTGCTTGATTGACCAGGTAGAACATGATTTGCCATCAACTTCTAAACTTTCCCCTCATTTTTCTTTTTGTCTATCTTCAAATAATCGAAGCTTAAGTGGAAGAAGAGGGATGTGAAATCTAAGGCACTGACTTTTTTTGTAAATGCTCAGCTCATATATGTCAGATCTGAATTTTGATAAAATGAGAACACAGCCTGGCTCGGACAGAGGCCCCGAGTGAGGGACAGAGTCATTTCCTGGTCAAAACAAATGCATACGATAAAAGTGTGGCAGACAGAAAGTGTTTTCAAAGGGCTTTGATAAAAATAGACTTGTTAAAAAATAAATTCTGGCATGATAAGAAAAGGTAAATCAAACACATATATTTGAAAGTCAAAACTCACAATGTGTGAAAACACATAATAACCAAACAGAAAGGAGGCGAGCTTTCTTATGAATCCCTTCTGGCTGCATCTAGGTGCAGGCACACATGTCATGGAACGGTAGGGGCTATATTCCTATTAGTCCTGATTAAGTGGGGGTTACATTTACTTTGCAGTGCAGGGTTTGAATGGAGAAGGAAGAGAAGGGAGAGGTGACATATTTTGAGAATATTGGTATTTAGCTGTGTGCCTCAGCCCCAGAGTTATGTTCAGATTTTCCAGAGAGCAGGTATGAACCACAACATAGAGTTGTTTCTCGTGAAAAAAAAGGAAGGAAGCTTCCTTCCAGTAACTCAAAGAATGAGAGCTGGTTGACTTATGTCTGGGTTTGCTCCTGTTGAAGGCCTACCAGGGTGAAGTGACAGTCCTCAGGGGTACAAAACAAACCTTAAGATCCTACCAGGGTGAAGTGACAGTCCTCAGGGGTACAAAACGAACCTTAAGATCCTACCAGGGTGAAGTGGCAGTCCTCGGGGGGACAAGTCAGGCTCCAGAATCTCTGCTTTCTCTCATTCCCTGATACCAGAAAAGCAGAAAATGTTTGAGAGCAGGCACAAGGCAGCAAACAAAAAAGCAAGAAATGAGTAACCCACTTTTACTCAAAAGAGCCATGGGCTATCATGAAAATTATTTTTCCTTTGCTTTCCTCTGAGTGAAAAGCTCTCTTGGTCTAATCAATGATACCACTTCTGAACAGAGAGAGATCAATATGCACTCAAGAGCCAGCTCCTATGATCAGAGGCTACTACACACTTCTGGAGCAAAGAGAAAGGGCTCTGTCGTCTCATGTTCTTTTTATTAGCCTATACTAATAATACATTTGTGGGTACCATCGTGACTTGTTCATATGTGTACATAATTTCATCACATCCACTCCCCTTACTCTCTCATACCACTGACAATGGTTAACCTGCTCCTGCTTCCTAGTTAACATGCTTCTATCTTTACATCTTTCTTTCAGTGAGCCAGGAAGTTACGTTATGATTACTTACAGGATAACAGGCACCTTGTCAGTGGACACACTCCTGGAGAAAATAGCTCTGCCTCTTCAGTTAATCACTAGCTGCACATAAACCCTTGGGGAGAAGTGGAGTAGCAGGAGCCCCACCTCCTCTCCATGGACAGGCTCACTCCTGTGCCGCTGTTGAAGAGGTGATCCAAGCTACCGTGAGTTCAAGAGTATAACAGCCATCTCTTGCTCTGCCATCCCTGTGCACACAACCACAGGAACACATACTATACCACATCCATAAACATGCATACACAAACTGATGAATAAACAAACAAATAAATAATTGATAAATAAATAAGAGATGTTTTCACCAAAGCAAGTTTAATGTATTGGGAAGAGTCTATTCAAAATGTGTATTTAAGACAGAACCTAAGTGCTATCTGAGACAACTGAAACCTCCATGAACAGAACAAACGTCTAGACATATGACACTCACTTGACTTCATGCATGGTTTATTATTTGGATAGACATATTTATAAACCCATAAACTAAAACAGCTCATAAACAATACTAAGATGCCCTCAAGTGAAAACCACACTGAGAGGAGCCTGCCGTTGTCACGCAGCCCCCTAGCTTACTGAGTGACACTGTTTCTAATTTCTCACAGCTACGTCTTGGTTGTCAGAGGACCCACCATTAGAGACATGTACCATTTACCGTTTGAGAGGAAGGAGTTAGGAAACTGTCAGCTCTGGTTCTCAAAGATTGCCCCCAGGTTCGAGCCTGACAACGCAGGTCGGTAATCCCAGAAAATGGGAAAGCTGAGACAGGAAAATCACACTTTCCAAGCTCACCTGGACTATAAGATGAGTTCACACCCAGCTGTGGCAACTAAGTAAGGAGAAGTTTCAAAATCAAAAGTAAATATATATATATATATATCTGATAATACACTTTAGTGGCAAACACTTGCCTAGCTCACAAGTATAAGAAAACAGAACAAAACAAAATTTTCCCCTTAGAAGGTGTGTGTCCTCCTTCGCTGATGTGACTGGAGCCCAGCTGCACTGTCTACTCAAAAGATATGGCAGTCGATTTCAGTGAACAGCTATAACAATGCTCACTAAGCAAGCTTCTCACTGTCCCTAGCCATAAAACATATCCTGGACATCATATGTAAGGCTCTAATGATGAGTTTATCTGATTTGGAATAACAGCCCACATTCAAAGTCAAGGGCTTGGTTCACATTTTATTGGCAGTTTCTCTTTAAATTCTTGGTTGCTTAAACTTTGTCCTCTTATATCTACAAATGGAAAATACATTACTCGTGGGAAACATACTGCCTGTCTTCATGTCTGAAATCAAAATTACTTTCCTTCTGCCCTTCTATTAAAATTGCAGTTCAGCTTAGGGGAAAAATAAAAGACCTGTGTTTCTCTCTTTGAGATCATTACCTCACTACCAGCAAAGCTCTCCTGCCTTTTATCACCAAAACTTGTTGTCAAGGCTGCGTAAATGGGCTGGAATTTTCCTCTACAAATGACTTAATTTTTCACTATTTGTATCCTAAAGGGTTTTGTTTAAAGATGTGTTTTCTTTTATGTGTATGAGTATGTGCTGCCATATGTGTATGTGTATCATAAACATTCCTGGTGCCCGGGAAAGCTAGAAGAGAAATCAGGACCCCTAGAGCTGGAATTACAGATTAGAGCTGTTGTCAGGCAGGTGCTGGGAACTGAACCCAGGTCCTCTGCAAGAGCAGTGAGTCCTCTTAATCGCTGAGCCATCCCTTCAGCTCCTAAAGAGTTTTAAGATTTATTGACATAACTCAAGATTCTAAGCACTGCTTTGATTATTTTCCCATATGCACGTTGTTTAAGAGACAGACTTTGTTATCCTCGATGGTGGCCATGGAAGACGTGTCATTTCCCTTGGTCGTGCAGCCACTGCGAAGCTGCAGTGTGTTTATTGGTGGTGTCCATCTGCTGCACAGGACCAGTGAGAGAACCAATAATGTATGAAACACTCGGGATGTTTTTCAGTACATAAGAAGCATCGTGTAAGCATTTGCTAATAACATCATTTTCTTCATTCTTTCCCTCTGGTTCTTTGCTGTGTTTCCAGCAGTATCAGTTCTCTCTAGTTGTCTGTTCCAAGTGCCTACCACATATCCAACGTTTTTTCAATGCTGCCAAGTTTCAATTTGTCTCCTTCTGCTGTCTTGTCGTGACTTCTCTGAGTGCAGCTTTGTGGAAGTGCGTGATTCATCTTCTTGCAAGATCATAGATAGATTCACTTGCTGGCTACTTTCTCCTTGCCCCCTCCAGGTGTTGTTTTCAGTGCTGAATACTGAATGTCGAGTCTCATATAAGATACTTAAACATTTTACCTCCACGCCCCATCTCCACCTTTTGCCCTTCATTGTTGAAGGAGGAGAGATGGTTCATAAAACGCTACTGACAAGATTATCGTACCGTGGAAGCATACACCTGCCCCAGTGCAGACGAGGCCTGGAAACAGACACCATAGTGGCCAGCTCTCTAGTTGTTTAAGAAACAAAAGCTGCATTTTCATTTTTAGGGAATATGGGATTATGTTGGAGATCTGGTACTTCACTTGCTCCTGGAAGGACGGGATGGGTACATCTTTTCAACTCGATACAGCTTGGGGGAGAAGAGAATTTGAAAGAACCCCATTACAAAGACAGAAGAATGGCAAATAACACCATTTTTTCAGGAATATATGAGGACAGACAACCATGACTTATGAAAAACCTACTGTTTTCATGCTCATGAACTTTTTCACAATATGTTCAAGTAATCTTCTCTAACCCCTCAACACGATTTACTGCATAAGTATCCCAATTTTGACACCAGCATGAGAAGTATTGTTCTTACAGCTCCCCAGGTACATCGATGCACTCTCGAGCACACAACAGTGTGATAGTGCTTCCTTTACTCACTGTCATAGTTTACTTAAGAATAATTTATTAGTAGAATTACTTTGCTGTTATATTCTAGATAGACATTTTGTAGTCTCATGTCTTGGAGATAAATGTCTTTCATAAACATATCATTGAATCTATGACATAGGTAGAAATTATAAAGTCCTTTGCTATATATCCACCCTATATAAGATCAGTTAGCTATCTGTAGTTATATGTGTATCAAATGCATTCTTTATTAAAACATTAAATCAATGAAGATAAATTCTGTGCATAATTCACATAAAACTTAAAAGTTTGTCTAGTATATACCATTTATGTTGTTTCAATCTGAAATCCAAATATGAAATAAATAACAATATTCAAATACCTAAAATGAACACCCTTACAATGTGTAATAAAACTACATCTAGAATTCAATAACATTTATGATGATTTACAAACTTGTGTAAGACTGTCAAGCCAACCAGTATAACTAAAAATCAATATTTACCCCTTGCTTGGTGTGAGCATCCAGTCATCCCTGCACTTCAACACACAGAGAGAGGAGGGTTTGTGTAAGTTTGCTATCCCTCCTCATCTGGTATAATCTAGATACAACTAGCCCATAACAGCCTTCTATAAATTTGAATAGGGGGACAAGTGATCTGACCCTGGACAAAAGCTTCATGGAGGGAGTTATATCTTGAAGTGGAGGGCACACCTTCACATATTGAATGATAATAACCAAAGACAGAAGGAAACTAAAAGTGAAGAGATTAAAATGCATGAATTCAATCCAAGAGGTGTGTACCAGTCTTAGGCCCTGAGAAGATCTCGTGGAAACTGGAAAAGGGGTGTGTGGAAAGAAATGCTTAGGAGCACCCCAAATGGTTGGGGGAACAGGCCCTGTTTAGGAAGGTATTTATTTTACAAATGTGAGTTTAATAATAGATATTTTCCTAACATAAAAACTGGGTTGGAGTTGCCATGTGACGAGTGTGTAGTAGCTACCTTATGGTTTTGAGTTGGTGCTCCATTACCTGCTAGTCAGACAGGGAAAAGTTCTGCCATGAATTCCCAGAGATCCTTCTTCCCCTTTCCCAGTGATCCCTGAGCTTAGATGCAGGACTGTTTTAGAGATGCATCCACTGGGGCCGGGCTCCCAGATCCTGCATTTGTTTGTCTGTGGTTTTCTGTCATGGTCTTCGTCTGCTGCAAAGAGAAGGTTGATGCAGGGTTCCCAAAGGCATTAATGACAGAAAAACATCCTGTGCTCAGACCCGGGCTTCCCTAAGCTAATAGGCACTCTGTGTGTGTGTGTGTGTGTGTGTGTGTGTGTGTGTGTCAGGCTCTGAGAGAATAGTGCAGCATAGCACAAGTGTAGTTACCGTGTCATAATAAAAGTGATCTGCAGTAAAATAACTGGCTTTATTAACAGAGAAGGAAGGAAGAGAGGCTGAGGGTGGGCAGCAAAATTTGCTAGACAATGTTTGATGGCAAAGAAGTCTTTATTTCACATGTGATGAAATGTGATTTTTTTTAAATCAGGAAGTACAGGGACACTGGCTATAAGATTTTCAATGCTATCCTTGGCAGGGGGGGAGGGAACAGCAAGAAAAGATGAGGAGGCTATTCACCAGGCCCTATGCAGATTTGTGGGCTTGACTCAGGCAGAGC
Organism: Ellobius talpinus; assembly: GCA_001685095.1. Taxonomy (NCBI): domain Eukaryota; kingdom Metazoa; phylum Chordata; class Mammalia; order Rodentia; family Cricetidae; genus Ellobius; species Ellobius talpinus. The sequence continues at coordinate 12,901 of LOJH01000938.1, read as the reverse complement.
AAAGTACAGAGACAGTAAGCTGCTTGAATGTAATTCTAACAGTAGACACACATGTGTTACTTATCTTGTTACTATTCTGAAATACCTGAAAGAAGTGACTTAAGGGTTGAAAGGTTTATTCTGACTCATACTTCTAGGAGATATAGCCCTTCATGGCAGGGAATGTATGAGGGTAGGGTGAGAGAGATTTGTAATTGTGGCCATAAAACCTTGAAGCATGACTTCTTACACCAGACTGAAGAGGAAAGAGTTTATTATGCCTTACAGATTGGAGTCATGATCAAGAGAAGACAGGGCAGAAACTCAGGGCAGCAACCTGGGGGAACCGAAGTTGAGGTCATGGAAGTGCTACTAACTGGCTACTCCTTTACCTAGCTCAACCTGATTTTATATATAATTCCACGACCACCTGCCTAGGGGTAATACCTCCCACAGTGGGCTGCGCCTTCCTGCCTTCCCACAGCAATCATTAATCAAGAAAATTCCTCTACAGACTTGTCTACAGGCCAGACTTGTGGATAGAATTCTTCAGCTGAGATTCTGTTTTCCCAAGTGACTCTAGTTTGTGTTGAGCTAATAAACGCTAACCAGAAGAGTAGGTCTGGAAGGGGGGCTTTAGAGTTTTCTTCCATTGGCTTTAACTGCTGAGTCCACGGCAAGAAACACAATGGTGCCAATAGAAGATATTCCTCAACTGAGGAGACGAGTTCAGGGTTTGAATCTGAGAGACATGGCGGACGAGAAGGAACTAAGATAAAAGCTCACAAGACATCTCATACATATTACTTTCAAAGTACTTTTGTGCTGAATGGGAGCTTTAGGCACAAGGAGACAAGAAAACTGAGGGCAGGGCCTGTCATGTGCGTGTAGCCCTTTTTTATGGTAGGAGAAAGGATGAGTCAAAACCCAAAGGGAAATATGCCAAGGCAGATGAGACCGTGCAGGAAGACTGGTGAGGGTATCCAGCATAGTAAGGGCCAACTAGCAGGAGAGTAAAGACAAGAGTCCTATGCACAAACATATTATTTATCTGATTACTAGGAGGAACACAAAGAATGTTGGGCTGCTACTTAACAGCAGCAAACTGTAATGTGATTAGAAGATCTGAGTCAAAGAAGAGAGATGTTGCTAGAAGTTCTTGAAAACGAGAATGGAAAGGCTTCTTGTGGTGACAGCAGGATCATACAATAACTTTTCTAAAGGGAAAAGATATTCCTTCCTAGGGAGAAGAAAGGGAGGATTGCGAGGATGGGATCCGTGGAAAACACCGAAGGAAGTCGCCACCTTAACGGGACAAAGATTCTGGAAGTGGGTTAGCCTTGTAAAAGTTGGAGGGCTTTAGAAACATTTGTTGAACATATTCATTGGCAAACACAGTGTGGGAAACCCAACAGTGTGGGAAACCCAGGTCTTCCTGGGCAGTTGCAGAGGTTTGACAAATGTGTGTCTCCACAGGGTGGCACCCCAATGGAGTTGCGCATACTTCTATCCCAGAAAAAATTTTCCTCTTGGTTTCTCCTGACTCAGTACAGACGAAGCCATGGCAGAGAGAGTTTCTGCCATGAAGTGGTGTGGCTTGTCTGCTGCCTCTGTACGATGTGTACTCATATCTGGTTTCATTGATTTCACTGTGCGTGTGAGGCATTTGCCTGTGAGATCACAAAAGCCATCATTCTTCATTTCTATGTCAGAGTAGTTTCTTCTCATCTTTTTTATCATTTGTCTTCCCATGCTGTGGCTCAATTTCTACTATTAAGATTGTCTCAGACCTTTGTACATAAGTCATGCTAATCCCGCAAGCCTTCATTTGTTTTAAGTAGATACCCAGGGATGCAATGATTAGATCACAGAGCCGGTGAATGGTTGCCACTTCGAAGAATGGCCAGTTTCCAAGGTCAGCGGGAGAACCACAAGCACTGAAAGCTGTAAACCCTCACTAGCATCTGAGTCTTCATTTCCTTCAGAGCTTTGCCTCTCTACGAGGTGTGCAGCAGTATCATCTTTAAGTTCTAATTTGCTCTTCATGTAAAAGTACCCATCCTATGCTGAATCCACTAAATTATCTTTTCAACTAAATTCAAAACTGGGACAACAGTGTTCGAGTTGATTTAAACATTGATTTCTAAAAGTCAGATAAAATAAATGGAGAAAATGAAATGTTCTGATGAGTATATGACTAAAATTATTTCCTATGTTAGCAAGAGGAAATGGCGATAAAAAGTAATCAACTAAGCAACAGGCTAGGAGACTGGGGGAGGCCAACACAGCAGACATCCTGACATTGAAGGTAGGTAAAGAGGGGATGGAACAATCAAGCTTAGAAAGTTCAAGGTTTCCAGAATCCAAGACATACAGGGAATGCTGGCATATAGATAATATATTAAAGGAGAGTGGGGACAAAGGTAATTTGAAATAAGGGAAGATGAGATTTATGTGTCTGGAGCATTGGCCGCGCTGTTCCCTATTTATAGTCTGGTATATGAGCTGACCCACGAAGGCCATGATGAAATTGAAAGTGAACAGTTGGATATTCCATTTTCAGAATCACTTCTCCAAGCCACTGAGTTCTTAAGGCCAGAAACAGCAAGGAGCCTGGGAAATAGGTGAGCCTACAGAGACTCCTCCCGATGTGGATGGTGTACTAATCCCTGGGAAGAAGCCCACTGGGGCCACTTAAATGGAAGACCTGTGTCATAAGAGCATTCTTATACTATCTGGATTTAGCTGCTTCTCATAATGATCACAGGATAAAATATGCTACAACGTGAGATCTTGATAACACTTTGCAGTCACTTATCCCTATTTGAATATTTTCATATAATCTTCAACAGTTGTTAATATCCCAAACACTAAGTGGTTAAGAGTAAGTTCTGATTGCAGAGTTAATTTTAGACGAAGGCTCTACAAGGATGCTCATCTTTATTAAACACTACCACTGCTTGTACTGGCAAAGCCCAGGCTGGGCCACCATTCAGACCCTGGAAGGAGATGCCAAGGCCTTCATTGCTCATTACAGTTGGAAAGCCAGTTCTGCTGTCAACAGCCTAGGGGGGCAATTAGGACAGGATGTGTAAACAGCTCCATTCTCATTGGTACTGCCCCATGCTGATCCAAAGTGGAGGCAGCAGCAAGCTAATATATTCACTGCTCCCCTGGAACTTAATGGGAAAGCTCATCACTGCTCTTACTCTACTAGAGGTAGCCCTAGAAATGATTTTTAATCTTATCCATTTATTTGAAGTAACTTATTGAATTGTACAAAATGAACAAGGAAAAAAATTCCTAATATCTCAAACTCTTAAGGAAGGATTTGTTGTCTCTTGAACATTCTCAAGAAGCTTTGGCTTTCATGCATGTTTCTAATACTACTCCATCATGGAACTTATCCTTTGAACAGCCCCTGTATCTGTTTTCATTCTAGATGTAAACAGCATTGGCAATGCATCTCTGAATATTGCCTGTTACCTTGGTAAGGTGAAAAGGTTGGAACAAACCAAAAAATGAGGATCCAATTTGTAAAAATACTGAAAATGTAAAGAAATTTAGCAAGGTTATTTTCTTTGGGTAGTGACTTTTGCTGGAATAGAGGTGACAAATGCTGATTATTAAATGAACCATTTTATTCTACTGTGTTACAGTTTTTGACATTGCATTCATAAAGGACACTGTGGGGCTTGGTCACTACCTCCAAGTTTTAATTTTTAAAAGGGCCTCAAGAACATTTTTATTTTGAAGTTTATATGATTCTAATATTTAAATAAAATATAAAACTAATGCAGAGCTGGCAGACCTGGCATTGTAGGCCATGTCTGAATCTGTGACCTTGGGAATGTAGGAGCTCCTCCACAGACTCAATAATGGACAACAGATAAAAATGAGAGTTATGTTGTCAGTGAAGCCAGAATTTATCGTTACAGATCATAAAATGGAACAAGATGTGAGGGACCACAGTATTAAATTACTTTCAAACTTTTTATTTGCCTCGTATATCTGGCAGAAAGGGCCTAAGAAGTAGGAATAAGTATATATGGGTTCCCAGCATGGAAAGATACCTGCCCAGTACGTTGTAAACACAGCTTCAAATAGTATGCTGATACTTGGTTCTGATGTGCTACTGGCCACACAGCTGCTACCATGCAGCCCTTTAGGTGACAGGCCTGTGAGAAACTTGATGTCATACGATAATTAAATCTGCTAAGCTAGACTTGGATCACCAACATTAGTACATGAAATAAACGATAACCTCATCCTTCTCATCCTTTGGTAGGAAGTCAACTCAGAGGCATAGTCTCATCTTTCCCTGAGATCCAGAGTCAAGATGTTCAAAGAGTTAGCCAATAAGATGTTAGAGCTAATGAGAGAAACAGTGAGTTTAAATAATATAGTTTCTGTGCGATTATTTCAGGGCTAAGCAGCTTAGAACTAACTAGTGGCCTTACTGCAACAAATTGGCACCCAACATGGGGCTTGAACCCATTACCCTGAGATTAAGAGTCTCTTGCTCTACTGACTGAACTAGCTGGGTGGGACAGAAAACCTCTGTCAACAGACAACAAGTGTAAAATTCCTCCTGATCATCTGGAGTACATTTCTCCTTCAAACTACCACAGGATGAATTCCCAGAAATAGTATCATGAATGAATTTATGAAAATGTCACAATGAAACCCATTACTTTGTACAAGCAGTATATGCTAATACAAGAACATAATGTTTTATTCTCTTAATGTACATCTATTAAAAAAATTGAAGCTAATTTCCAGTGGGGGGGAAAATGTGAACTAGTATTTGCCTAGAAAGGCAAGGAAGAAAGCAGGAGGGATACATTACAAAGGAAACTTGGGAAATATTGAGAAGTAATCTTTACATTCCTTTATGATGAATGTTCAGGGTTAAATATCTGCTAAGGGACCAATGGGTCAGTTCAGCAGGTAGGGACTCTTGCCTCCCAGACTGACACCCTTAGTATAATCCCTGGGACCCATAAGATAGAAAGAGAGAACTGGCTACCACAAGATGTCTTCTGACCTCCATGGGTACACTGCAATATGAGTACACACACACACATGAACATACACACATGCATACACACACGCATGCACACAAATAATTTTTAAATAAATAATTAAAAATAAATACCTGTTAAAATGTACAATGTTAACTATTAACTACTTTTAATATGTGCATTCAAGAATACAATAGGTGTGCCACAGTAAAATTACTTCTTAAAAATGATTCTCAGAGCTAAACCAGGGTCAAACATATACTATAGATATTTAAAATGACAAATTCTCAGATTTTCTTATACAAATAACAGGATGGAAGGGTATTGTGCCTGATGTGTGTGCATGACTTGTGTTTCAGACTTCTTGACACTTGTCTGTTTCTCCTAATTGTATCACATCCAAGGCCCTCATTCATCTCATTGTTTATACACTTCTCTCTGCTTTCAGCTACATACATGTTCTATACACATGACTTACTCCCTAGGTAAACTATCCTATTTCATACCTGTATTTTCTTCTTTCCCAGGCTTGACCTATGCATTACTTACCAACTCCAAGGAGCTTCTACTCCTTTCTTATTTCTTCTCAAATCGTGTTTAATTTTCTTTAAATTCTAGCCTCTGCAGGATTTAGAAATCTTTAAATGAAAGTGGACCAAAGCAAGGAAAGTTTCATCCAGTGCATCTTCATCAATCACCCTGTTCCAGAGTGGCTGTCAGTAACCCTCAACTGGTCAATGTCTGAAACAAGAAGTGAATGCATCATCCTACTTAATAACTTTGTAAATTTTTGCTTCATTTTAGTATAAAAATTTGTTTTACTTAATTGATGTGTTTAGGTGTTCTATCTGCATGTGTGCCTGTGTACTATATGAGCCTGGCACCCTTAGATCCTCTGGGAGTTGTTAACTGACATGTGGATGCTGGGAATCAAACTTGTATCCTCTGGAAGAAGAGCCAGTATTCTCAATCACTGAGCCATTTCTCCAGCCACCTACTTAATATCTTAATACCAAAGAAATTATTCCTAACAAAATAGAGATGTTAAGCACTTCAAACAGAGATCTTAGGAATTTTTTAGCAAACTGATCAAGTAGATAGTATTACCGACCTCCAATAAGGAGTGAAATCAAGGCTCAGCAAGAAGGCCGAATTCCTTGAGACTGCAGGTCTAATAAATATCAGAGCCAAACTCACAAACCAGGTTTGTTCCCCATTCCTGGTCCACTGTGCTAAGGCAACACATGATCTTCACAAGTGTCCTGATGGAGGGGTTTTCACTCTGCACACTTCCATCATCAAATGCATTACACAGTTTACATGATGGAGTCAGGTTTCCCCATCACCCGTGCTCAGCTCCCTTCCCAGACATTTCGGGTTTGTTTTCGGACACAGGCACATACGCAGACGTCAGCACCGTGCCTCCATCCTCACGCTGCTGTGGATACATGTGCATCTAGACCTTTCAAAGGCCTCTTTGTTTGCGACGCTTTCGTGTCCTAGGCCGTCTTTCTCGGCTGTGAATATGAGGCACACATTGAATGATACATGGGAAAATCCTTCAACAGAAGCTTAGGGTGTGGGAGCAGAGAGTCTATGGGCTCTCTGACAGAGGTTAATTAAGGACGAGTCGAGGTTCCTTCTGAGGCAACATGGTGGGTGGTAAGATGAAAGGGTTGTATTAGCTTAGGGACAGTCACTTGGGGCTTTTCACGGGTTTACAAGAATGAATAGAGATTCTGATAAATTCAGATAATTTTAAATAGTAACAAGATTGTGGATCCTGTAAATGAGACGCGCCTTAGCTCATGCCTGTTTTCTCAGGAAGAAGTAAAGTGCCATCCTTGTTTCTTTCCCCTCTGGCCACTCTGCATTCATTTCCAGCAAATACTACTAACGTCAGCCCCCAAGTACTTCAAGGATCTATCCGTTATCACCTTCTCACCAAGGCCACCATCTACTGTCAACTACCTTCCACCACACCACCGACAACAGATATCCATGTGTCTCTTTTGGAATGGTCAAGGCCTTGCAATCCTTTCCTTTGGTTTTAAAATGCCATTGTTTGTAATAACACACACACACACACACACACACACGCACGTACGCACACACCTGCCATACTCTGCACCTGGAAATCACAGTCATTTCTTCAACTGCAAACTCAGGGGACAGGGTTACCTGTTTAACCTCCACGGGCTTTCCATCAATGGTAGAATTAAATCTGTGCCTCTGAATTGTCCCCAAGGACCTATCCGGTCCAGTCTTACAAGGCTCTGGACCGCATCTTCATATCAAATGCTGGCCATGCTATGTGAGTCTGCGCCATGATTGATAAAGCAGACGTGGAGGCATGGATCTGGTTTGGGGAAGCAACGGTGTCATGCCAATTACCTCACCCTGGCTTGTCTGGATCCGGCCTCTCCTTCATTAGCTTTGTGGGAACAGAGTCTCTAGATGTGGTTTTGAAGTCTGAGCAGACTTGAAATTGTCTGCCAGCTTTGGCCATTGGAAGGGTCTCTGGCCCTTCATCCTACCTTCATCGTCCGGGGTACAAATGCCTTGTACCATGCTAGCCTACTCTGTTCCTAGGTCGGTTTACAACTTGACTTCTGTTTTGCACCCAAATTCTGGCATCTGGCTCCAGACTGTGATTGCTCTTCTATAACGCTTGGTAATGTATCTGACAAGAGATGTTTCACCTCTTGAGACATCCTTGGAGCCGACCTCCTGCAACTTCTAAGTAAGAACTTCTTGTAAAGGGAGCAACTTTCATACGGATGTCCTCAGGATGTCATGCTCTTCTGTAAACCTCCCAGAGAGTTTCCATAACAGTTCATCTTAACATTATTACATGTACTTAACACTATATCTAAGGAAAATCACTTCAACTCCTAAAAGTTATTGTTATAATTAGTGGGAGAGATCCTATTCTTGGTATTAACATATAATTATGTCTCATAACAAATGTGAGAAACACTTTATTAAAGTACTCGCTGCTTCATTTCCTATGGATAAAACAACTGTAATTATATATGTATGTATATATAATGTGTGCATATGAATATTTGTACTTCAAAGTTACCTTTAAATTTTAGCATTATTAAAATAGCACTAACTCTAAATTCAAAGCTAAAATATTGACTCACATGTAGTTTGTGAATTTATTTGGATGTAAAAGAAAATACAAATAAATTTAAGTGGAAATTGCATGCTTTAATTTCAAAATGTGTACATGAATAATTGCTAGAATCCCATATTAGGTTAAAATTAAGATCTCATAAACTTAGTCGGGTAGCAGTGGCACACACCTTTAATCCCAGCAGTCAGGAGGCAGAGGCAGGGGAATATCTGTGAGTTCGAGGCCAGCCTAGTCTACAGAGCGAGTTCCAGGACATACAAGGGGGTTACACAGAGAATCTTTGTCTCAAAAAACAAAACAAAACAAGTAAGCAAAAGAACTAATAAACTTGGAAATAGTTACAATAAATTACAAAGCCAGACAATTTTCAAAAAGTCTCCCAGAAATTTGAGATCGTCTTAAAAAGTTAAAAAGTTCTGAAACTAATGCCTGAAGCCTCAAATACTGGAATACTTCAGTTCAGTCTCATCTAAATTTCATTTAACCCCAGACTGAAAGCTGACCTAAGGCTCAGAGTGTGCGTCTTAGTATGAAGAATCACTACATGCTTGCATGACAATTCATTAATACAACAAAGTTCCTAAAGACAGTGTCCCCTTAGGTAATTTATTCCAATAGATTCACAGGTTTGATCTCAGCTGTCAGTCAAAAGGACCAATAAGATTTCCAAAATTAAAAATTAGAACCCAATTAATCTTCAACCTAACGTCAACATGTTTCATATTTCCCTTAGTGAGCCAAGAAATTTTGGAAGGTGACATCATGTCTGAGAAAATGTCACACCCGGCAGGAAAGATTCTTTGACTAATTAGAGTCTCCCCTTTAAGGTGAGACTGTGGAGGAAGTGTTGAGAGCATTTCACTGTCCAGGAGGCGCTGAGCAGCTCATTCTTAGTCCACATCACACTGCATCTGAGATCCGCTGCTCAGGAACTCACAAGGTCACCAAGCCTTCCTGGTTGAATGTCAACGCCACGTGGACCATAGGTAAAGCTACTGGCCCCAGACATGTCACCTCTGTGAACAAGCAGAAAGAGAGACGAATTGCGGCAGGTGCCCGAGCAGCGAAAATTAAACAGACAAATAGGTAGGTACATGGTGGGAAGAATCTAGAGTCTGAGGCTCATCC
>LOJH01000937.1:38035-54014 GCA_001685095.1 Ellobius talpinus | reverse complement strand
GGAGGATGGGGAGGGAATTGGGACGAGGTGGAAATTTTTTAATAATAATAATAAAATATTCTTTCTTTAAAAAAATAAAAATAAAACAACCACTTGAGTTATATTTGCCTTTGTGGAAGACGACAATGAAGCTTGAAGAAACGATGCTGCTTTTGCAGAGGTAAGGGCCTGGAAACGTACACTTGAACCTGAACCCACATTTATCCATTTCTACACAGAGTCCATCTTCCTGTATCCATATCATTACCAGGCTAGAATGTGTGGTGCTTAATTTTATTATTTAAACAATGAAATTTATTTAATTTTTTTTCTACTTTTCTCAAATTTCATAAATTCAAAAGGGAGATCTTATACATTAAAATACATTTTATAAGCTACATATTTTGGTGAGGATCAAAATATAGGACCCCTACTGTGTCAATGGCAGGGTCAGGAATCTCCTGTTCTCAGTCCTGCTGCTCTCACCGTCACAATCCCATTATCCCTGGGGCAGGCATTTATTCTCTGAACACCAATTTCACCAGGTGATTGGAGAATTGAGCTATATTTAAAAGTCCATTTCCAAGAAACCATTGGATAACCTTTCAGTCACTAATTACTGCATGAATTTAGTCAAGATGTTCTCACTGAATATCATTTTCTTTTAAAGATTGGAGCCCTGTGTTTTGCTACCATCATTTGCCTACTTACAAAGAGTTTTGATGGTTAGGATAACTACAGCATGTAATTTTCTTAAAATAATGTATAGTTAAGTTGCACAGTCACTACTTATATTACTTCACATTTCATTTTTTCCTGTTTTTCCATGTAATACCAGACTCTGAAACCATTCCTTCCGTCTACTTGAGAATGTTTCCATGGATATAGATGAATGCACAGACACTTTGCATATAAGCACTCACATATCTAAGTACCTGTTATGTTTAAAGTCTCATTTTAGGCTGTCAATGGTAATATATACATATGAATATGTATGTATGTATGTATGCACGCATGTATATATGTGTGAGTTATACTGCTCTCTAGAAGGTACACTTGTATCTTGCTTTGTGTTTCTTTTTCCAAGACAGGGTATCTCTCTCTCTGGCTGTCCTAGAATTTACTATGTAGACAAGGTTGACCTCAAACTCACAGAAATCTTCCTGCCTCTACCTCCTAAGTGCTGGACTTAAAACATTGCCCATTACACCCAACCCACTTGTTTTTCTTTTTTCAAACATCACATGTTAGGAAGTTTGAATTTAAAAAAATCATGAAGTATCTTTACATGGAAAAATGTTAGTCCACTTGTCTTGCAGTATTTTCACTTTTTAATTTAACCTTGGAGCTCATGTCAGTCATGTTCTTTCTTGACTTTTCACACTTTCAAATTTCATTTTATTTTATGTGAGTTTTTTCCCATCATTTTCTCCCCTTCTCCATCTCACTATGAATCGATTTCCTTGAATGTCAGGACCATCACTGAAACATTGCTTAGAAACCTCTCAGGCTTTGTATGCAGTTGTAATTTCATTATTCATCTCTCTGTACAAAGCTGGCTTTTCTCAGGAGAACCTATCTCTTGATTATACACTTCCTAATAAGAATAAAAGACAAAAGATTATTTGGACACCACAGTTAGTCTTCAGGCTCACAAAACCACAAATTCTGCTGCTATTTTGCTTATATAATTACCTCAAGATTTTAGATAGCCAATAGAACAAAATTAAAAAGTTTTTTCTTTCAAATAATTAAGGTTGTCCACTTCCTGATTATGATGCCATGTGTTTAGGATTCTTTGAGAAAATTCCCAGCTCCTATCCTTCTCTCAAGAGATTGAAGGAGAAAAACCAAGTCACTTCAATGAGAAATTTTAGGATCAGTACAGCCCAGTTGTAAATTGAATACTGTTTATTCCAGAAGATGTTTGCCACAGTCAGACAGGGAGGAAGATGAAGAATGTGTCAGAAAAAGAATAATTATTTATTGAATTCTTAGTGCTAGAAGAGATGAAGTCACATAGAGAAAGAAATGAGGTAGTGATGGATCCAGCTGAGAAGTAGCGAGAGATCCAGGCAGAAGCATCAGTTAATAAAGACAAGAAGCAGCATAATTCAGTTGGAAGCTGTAACGAGTTTCATGTTGTTGGAATATACCATCCATATGGTTACAAAGACTAATAATCCATGCTGCCAAGGAGTTTTGAGCCACTGTGTTTTAAGGCAGGGAAGTAATGACTGGATTCTAACTCTGGCAACTGTCTGACAGATGGAGTTGAGAAAGACAAAAAAATGGGCAACTTCAGAAGCTGCTTGAAATAGTCCAGGCAGCAGATGATGGAAGGCAGACTCCTGCACTGGCAGGGATGGTGGAAAGGAAATAGAATGAGGTTTATCTAAGAAATGAAACACATGAAACTGATATCACTACTGAGTCATTAAGCAAAAGGCAACTTGGGACCTACTGACCAGCAGACTCTGTCCTAAATACACAGAAGTCCTGGAAAATTTGAAGAAAAGAGGCAAATTACCAGAAAAGATGAGTGCACAGTCTCCACATTACAAAAGAAATTGATCTGGATTCAAAGGAGGGTGTTCTGTCTGTGAACTGCCGGGTTCAATCCTGCCAGAGCTCTGCATGTGAATAGCAGGCAGAGTATTAGGGAACAGATCCATAGAGGCCTGCACAGGCATCATGAAGGATTTGGACTTTGCCCATTGGGAAAGGAAAGGAATTGGCAAATTTTAAACTGCATGGGCCTTTAAAACAGTGTACTGTAAAAATCATGTGGAAGGTGGGTAGAAGTTGGAGTAAGACCAAAAGCCATTGAGCCTTCAGAGTCTGGGATTGCTAGCACAATGGTGGCAAGGGAGCAGAGACCCTAAATAGGATCTGGGAGTGTGATGTGTTGTGAAGGAGGGTGGCTGGTAAGACACTTGCCTGGAGGATGACTCCCAGTGGGCAAGGGCAGGCTACAGTATGTAAGAGGATGCAGTTGGAGGACGCGGATCCTGCTGAGTTTGAATCCTCAGTTTTAAGAATTGGACTTAGTTGATGGCTGACTGTGTGTGATTGGGTATTGGCAATGTTTCCTGGCATGAGAAGAGAGGTGACATTATGGGTATGATTGTCAGTCTCCAAGAAAATTGATCCATTTACAGGTGAAATATCTTGATAGGAAATGGAAGATATTGAATAAAATCCAGAGGAACTATTACTTATGGTGGGAAGGGTTATCATATCTCCCCCTGAAAACACACCCAATTTCAGAGCTGTTGGTTTTGATTTTTAAATTTTTCTTAAATACTTCAGCCTTCCTCTCATTTAGAAGCATACCCCTTACAGTTTCCTCTATAGAAACATTTTCTTTATGATCTATACCTGAGGAGGACATATCTGACCTCCTGTGTTAGGTACAATGCACAAATAAAGCCCTTACATCTTTATTGAATTCTTTCTAGCTTATCAAGTCATGGCATGCAGCACTGAGAGTTTATCTGTTGATTACTTAGCCTCATTTCTCTCCCAATATCTTCTATCTTCTATCTAGCACACTTACCATTTTTATTTCCAACTAACCCCAGATTTGTGACTAAGGTGTAATAGGTACATAGAACACATTTGAAATTGGAAGGTGGCAAGCTCGGCAGTCCAGATGGGACTTTGTTTTTGCACTCCTGGATTGGAACCCAGAGCCTCACGAATGTTAGGGAAACTCTCCACCATGGAGATCTAGAATGAGATCAAGATGTTGTTTACATAGATGTAACGTGCGACTTTCTACTTTGCTTCTACTTTCATAGCAAGAACATATTTTCAGAATGTTCACACACCTCTTTATTTTGTTATATTCACATGCGTCACATCTTTGTTTCAAAAGCATGTATTACAACAGAACCCAACTTCAAATATTTAGAGGTATAATTAGTGTCACTGCTCATAGTATAGATTTTAATTATCTTTAGATTTCAGTCTAAATCTCATTCATTGATTGAACAATGAATCTTTGGAGATTTTCATCAAAAATTAGTTTGGTATAAAATGTTGGGTTTTTTTCCCCTTCACATTACCTCCATGAAAATCCCTACATAATATTCATTTGGAATATAAAATTGTATTAATAACCATTCTTAAGTACACCCATGAACTACATCATCACCAACACCTTGATCTCTAGGTTAGACCGAGATGAGACCAAGTGGCATAACATTTGCCTATGTTGTACAAGGCCCTGCACTCCATTCCCAGTACTTGAGAGAGGAGGAGAAAGGGATGAAGGAAGGAAAAAGAAATGAAGGAAAAAAGGAAGAATGAATGAAAGCAAAATAGGAGAGGGAAGGTGATAGAGGAGGGGAAGGTAATCTATGTATCACCTATTCGAGTCTCTGGTGCCAAACATTAAAACGATTCATTGACTTCAAATAATACTTGTTCAAAATTATTCTCTCCCTTAATTATTTGCCTCATGTACATCTCTCTAGTCTTCAGGAAAAAAACCCACTGGAAATAAATCACTATTTTGAATGTAATGACTCATACCTATTTAAAAAGCATGAGCATTTAAAGCTGTTAGGAGTTCCCACAGGCTGTGTTCACACCATCTGCAGTTAGAGAATATCTTACAACCCTAATTGTCTGCACTAACATGTAAAATGTCTTTCCCTGCAACTCTTTTCCTTTCAGTCCACACAGAAAACAGAAATCCTTACAGCAGTTCAGCCTATATGGGACTATTGTGGCCAGCTAAGGTTTCCTAATATTGTCTAGTTTCTCCTTCACTTTAAATCCTTTGACATCCAACCCCACCTTCCAATCATAATGGGTTAAAAATCTCAATACCAGGAGAGATCAGGCGGGCTGTGTGAATACATTAGTTTGTCTAGAACTAGGGCAGACATGTATAGTATAGTGCTAGAGCAGACATGTACAGTAATATCCAGGAAGAAATAAGTGCCTGAGTACATAGATGTTTCTTTCCCTCTCCATCTTCCTCCCCTTGCCCTCTCCCCTTCCCTTTCTGGCTCCCTCTCCCTTTCTCTCTCACCCTCTCTCCAAGTATATATGTTTAACATGTGATTATATTAATCTCTGGTTTTCCGACTCTTTTAGTGGTATCAAAAGAATGTGCTAGCTTAAATCTTAAATCTAAGATTTAAATCTCTTCTTGTTCACTTTCGTCTTCCACAATGAAAGAGTAACGATACAAATATAATAATAAGGGTCAGATGTATATGACCTCACCAAGGGAGGTGACAGTCTATGATAGTATTGCTTTATCTGAAAAGATATTAGCAACCTGAGGAGTCATAAACACTATGCTGACACAGATACAGTATTGCTAGAGCTCCACCTTCAATTCCACCTAGAAGTGCAGATTTTTATGCATAATTTTCTCATTTTTAAAATTTGATAACCAACTGAAACAACAATAGAAGGGGGAAAGTAAAACAGGAAATGCATCAACGGTGTGCTAAGTAAGCAAAAGGCTCAAACGCTTCTGCAGGCCAACAGTCGACTGTAATTCTTTCTCAGTAACAGACCCTGATGCTGTTTTTAGAATTGAAGCCCCTTTGGTGGAAGAGTGGTGTGAGAGAGGCAAAGCTCAGGTAAAGAGAGTGTGTAAGAACCGAGCCAGCACCAGGTGACCATGCAATGACATACAAGGTGACATCCAAGGACAGCATCTGAGCATGAGTCTGAGGGAAGGCTGAGGCTGAAGACAGACACAGGCGGGTAATGTCAGGTAGCAGTCTTTGACGAAAGACTGTAAAACAAACAAGAAAAGATGTTAGCTTTAAAGGAGTCATTGCAGGCAGGCCAAGAATTCAGAGCTAGCACATAGGTTAAAATCTGAAGTAGGAGCCTATTCCACGGTAGAACGTGCTATAGGCAAGAAGGTAAGACAGAGAGCAGACATGAAATGAGGACACACAGCATGGATGACTTTAATGTTGAATTCATCTACATCCTTTATGCCCATAAGTAGGACTTGTGTGGGGCCAACTTGAGGCTCAGTATATGAGGATTAGGAAGTGATGGGTGGTGTAAGGATGAGATGGGTGGAACAGAGTATGATAAGAGATGTAATGGAGAGACAATATTATTCTGTGCCCAATAACCATAGGGACACTCTTTGAAATATACATACACATATGTGTATCTGTATCATTTTTGTTAATATAAAGCAATGAGAAAACTATCAAAGAAAAGAATTCAAAATACTGATGTAACCAAGACTAGGCATATGATTAGGTATGCATTTGCATGTAACATATTCATATGTAACATATCTTATGTAGTTTTTATCATATTCATGTATGATACTCCTAAAGTGACATTTCTTGAATATATATTCATTTTCCTTTCTGTTTATTATAGTCTTTAAATTATTTTCTACCTTTCATAGTATAGATGTTCCTGTAAGGAAATTTTGAATTCTGAGTGGAATAAACATTAGGGAAAAGCAATCTTAGAGCAAAAGCTTCTCCTGAAGCAATAATTCCAACACCCCCAGCACACAGCTGTTAATTTTTTCTTAGTAAGTATACCCAATGGAGCTATTTTGGTAGCTCAGTTTTGAGTGGAATACACTCCAAAAATTCTACAGGGTTAATTATGTGCTCTTATCTACTTTCAACAGATAAAGACAGCAGAGATCCTGGGAACTTTATAGCATTTAACCATTATTGCCCAGATGGTTGAAAGCCAAAGGATGACAACAAAAAAGCTAATTGATTTTATAATTATCATATTGATGACCCTGATGAGGCTCTGAAATAAACTATGAAGAAAATAGCCTAAAGAAAATGCTGAAGGGCAAGAGACCCACCACTGAGCTTGCCTCTACCTCTCTGATCTCATCTGGTGCCCAGTGTGTATTGGTAATTGATTAAGGATTGTTGGATGAATTAGTGTTTTATAATATGAAAAGTGATTTAAGGTCTTCTAAGAAGATATGAATGAACATCTCTCCAGATTTGTGCTTTATTGTAAAGGGTGTATTTTTCATTAGAATGCTAATCAATAGAAAGTTTAGAAAATTTTGTTTCTTGTAAGCAAATAATAATAATCTCTTAATTATTTCTACTTTTAAATCTAAAGAGCCATCCCAATTCATTAAGATGCATACTATTAAGCCAGAGTTATAAATCAGTTATTTTTTAATGTGTTTATATTTGGGGAGTAATCATATGTAATATAGAAAATGGATCATTGAGCCAGTTTGGTGCCATTTTGTAAGCATTGGCATGGATAATCCATATATAATAGAGAAACATAAAGAATAAAGCCTTAATCCAATTTAGCTATCAACCAGAGATTGGCAAAATGATATTGAGTGATGGGATAAAAACATATTGACCCAAAAGCTTAGACAATTCCAACAAATGGAACCCAAGTTCTTTTTTTTTTCTTTTTCTTTTTTCAAGTAAGAATAATGATGAGTAAAATAAAAATATGTGTCTAAAACATCAGTTTGTCTAAAATTTGAATGCAGCTGGCCTAAGGAGTTCTGGGCAAGACACCATTGAAGCAAACAACCTTGACGAGAGCAGTGATAAGAGGAGGAATGATGCTTTTTCCACCACAGGAAGCTCAGGAGCTCCTAGTGAGCTGTGCTGGCTTTGTCATGTGTGAGCCACACAGAAAGCCTCCCTATGAGCCAGAGGTTAGAATGTGCCTAACCTATACTGAAGGTAAAATCTCCATAGCAGGTAAGGCACACAGTTGCCATTCACAGTAGATAAAAGCAATGCTTTCTAGAATATCAGGCAAAAGCATTAAATAAAAAAGAATGGGAACTTTTATTTTAAAGTCAACTTCTTTTTTTCTATGCTGCTGCAGGAAGACATGGCTACCCTCTGAGTCTTCACAAGAGGCTATCAAAATGATGCAGCTGGACTCTAAGAATTCTAAATTTAAAGAGTGATGAAGAATATCCACAGGGATTGGAGAGGCTGCTCAGCTGTGATCACCAGTATTGTTCTTGGGGAGGACTCTAGATCAGGTGGTTCACAAAACTGCCTCTTATTCGGATTCCAGGGAATCCCATGAGTCTGCCCTCCATGGATGCCTGTACTCATGTGCTCATACCTCCAACGAGACACAGACTACATACTTACACATAATTAAAGCAAATCTAAAAGAGAATATTTACAAAATTCACTATAAGTATCACTATATTCATTAAAATAGTTCAGAGAGACTAAATGCATTGGTTAATATTATAAGATATCTATGTTCTTATACTGGTTAAAATATAATTTTATTAATATTTTAAAATTTATTTTGCATACCAACCACACTTTCCCCTCCCTCCTCTCCTCCTGTTCCCTCCCCCTACATCCTTTCTACCCCGCCTTCAATCTATTTCTCAGAAAGGGTAAGGCCTCCCATGGGAGTCAAACAAAGCATGGCATATCAAGCTGAGGCAGGATGAAGCTCTGCCCCCCACCCCTGCATCAAGGCTGAGCAAGGTATCCCACCATAGGGAATAAGTTTGAAATAGCCAATTCACACACCAGGGACAGACCCTGGTTCCAATGCTAAATCTACTTTAATCCAGATTTGATAATTTGATATTACATCACAAACTTACTTCTCATGGCAACGTTTATTATCAAATCAAGTACAGTGATGAGATTTTGAAGCTCATCTTTAAAATCTACAGTAATAATGTGGTTTTCACATAACTAGACTAACAGACATTATTGTTTGAGTTAAACTGGATCAAAAGCTCAACCCTTAACATCACAAATGGAAGAGACTGAAATTTTAGTAGAGAACTTTAAAATTACACATGTAAATATGGGATGACTTTTGGGTTGGGTGACAGTGATGTCATGTGGTCTAAGACACATTCTGAACTGTCAGAGGATAGAGGTTTTGCTTATAATTTCTGCTTGAGTTGGAACATTGAAACCTCCCTTTTACAAAATGTTTGCAGCTAAAGAGAAAATACAGTTTTCTAATCTGATTGTGTTTGTGAGAACTGAGTTAAGACATGAAACACAAGCTTTTTTGTATCATCATTGTACTAAGGTTCATAGTGATTAGTAATATAATATCAAAACTAAATGTTAGTGTAAATTTTGATTATTAGACTTTGAGATTTTTTTCAAAGGAAAAAGTATCTAAATAGTTAAAGCTGCTTTAAATGTGCAGGGAACCATACTCAAAAATCAATTCAACATCAAAGGAACTATGAGGCTCCTACAAGAGAATTTATGGGAAACACTTGAGGACACTAGCCTGGGCACAGATTTTTCTTGGATATGACACTTCCCCAAGTGCTATGAGATAATGCTCTTGTACCCTGTAAAGATTTGTCATTTGTATTGGTTTAATAAAATGCTGATTGGGTAGTAGCCAGGCAGGAAGTATAGGTGGAAAGACCAGACTAGAAGCATTCTGGGAAGAGGAAAGATTCAGTCTGTAGTCACCAGCCAGACACAGAAGATAAAATATGAGAATGCTTCACTGAGTAAGGTACCAGGCTACATCTCTAAATATAGATAAGAATTATGGGTTAATTTAAGATGTAAGAGCTAAATAATAATAGGCCTTAGCTAACAAGCCAACTAGTTTATAATTAATATAAGCCTCTGTGTTTTTATTGAAACTGAATGGCTATGGGACCGGGCAGGACATAAACTTACAACATACATACATACTTTTTGTCAACAAAAGCAGACATTAATATTCTGGAGAGCATGGAGCCAACCAACTTAAGGAAGTCATAGCTAGGAGAACGGGAAAAAATGATCAAGAACAACTATCCAACAAAGGAGTAGAACACTGACCGATGTAGGGAACTCAAGTAATAGAACAGTAAGCACATGATCTAATTAAAGTGAACAAAGGCTGTGAATTGATATTTCTCAGAATAAGATATCAAATGTCCAAAAATATGGATAAGAAATGCTCATTATAGTGCTTAGTGAATCGGTCGGTTTCATGTGTGCTAGGCAATGTGAAACCTTGACTTCATGCCCTGCTCTATCTACACACACCAAAAACGTCACAGACATATACATAAAACAAGTATGCTGACAGTAATCAACATATGAAAATATCTAGATTTCCATTGATGAATGAGTGAAAGTGACATGATGTGTGTGTGTGTAATAGTACTAAATTAAAGCAGTGAAATTTTGTTTTATGCAGCAGTGGCTAGAAATTGAGAGCATTGTTATATTAAGTAAGTCAGTAAGAGAGAGTAAAATAGTGATGTTCTCATTTATAGTGAGAACTAAAAGTTAGTCTCCAAAGAAGAAAGTAGAACAGTTGTCATCAGAGCCTAGGGATTGTGTGTGTGGAGAGGATGGCTAAGAGCTACAGGGCTGTACTAGGTAGGGAAAATGACCTCTAGTGCTTTGCAGAGTATCTATGGCTCACAGCAGTTAATTGTATATGTCAGAATAACTAGTAGAAAAGATTTGAATGTTGCTGATTACCCAGGAGATATTAGGAAGGCTGAGTAACTCTGAAGGGTGAACAGGGACTCACTTCTAAAGAATAGAGAGTAGCTGGCACTGACTGTGTTTGGCTGAGCTAAAGCTCTACATAAAATAATATTACTTGTGAACACTCTTTTCTCTCTATTCAGCATTGCTAGGGTTTCATTATGTGTTTGGGGGGAAAAGATCCTCAATTACAGCGTAGTGGAAAAACTTTATGGGTCAAAGTGTAGAAACTGCCTTTCATATGGGCTTGTGGGTTGTCCTCATCTTGTCTGTCTTCTGGTCAATGTCACAACCACGCTAATGGGACTCATCTGAGCTCATAAGTTAAAACAGAAAGAGAACACCCTTCCAGAATTGGACAGTTATGACAACAGTTATGCTAGTAAGATGAAACGTTGACTTTGTCAGGAAACTATTAGCCAAGTATATAGCAAAGGCACATTGAAAGACTCACCATGTAACAGTTCTATGGCCACAATGAACTATTCTATTTGAACTTTAAATGTACTCTGCACCTGAGATTTTT
This sequence comes from Ellobius talpinus, assembly GCA_001685095.1. Lineage (NCBI taxonomy): Eukaryota > Metazoa > Chordata > Mammalia > Rodentia > Cricetidae > Ellobius > Ellobius talpinus. Next base: position 43,046 of record LOJH01000937.1, on the reverse strand, counting down.
ACATTTACCCTTATGTTTGTGTAGTCACAATCTGATATGGATTTATTATAGTTAAGATTTTAATATGACTGTGTCTTGGTATTGATAGTAGTAATCTGTAGGTGTCTTTACCTTACTGTACATTGATGAATTAAGGGTGGTTGTTCTACATGCTCAGCATTCTGAAGATGAGCAGTATTCAGCAGTCTTTCCATGATTACCAATGCCAAAACTTCTGACGATTTATTTTAATACAAACAATGGTACTTTAGGATACAGGAAATCTTTTCAGAAACTCAAGGAGTTTTGTATCGTATTGTCTAGTTGCAGCACTGATTGTCCCATTCTCACATGATGCCCAGATTTAGAAAAGTTAAATAAAGGTTAAAGCACTTAGTTTGATATTTTTTACATCCCATTGGGACTTGTCTAGTCATGAAGTATGTAAGCTGAGAAACCAATCTCCCTGAGCCTAAGTTTTTAAAACTAGTGATTATGGAAGTTAAGTTCATTTATTTAGGTCATCTAGAACACTGCCATTTTTCATGATGATCTTGTGTCAACCCTTAGGAAGAGAGAAATCGAGTCATAAAGAGGTTAAGTCCTTGATGAATATAATAGGAAATTGCTGTTCCATATGCAAAGTACCAGTCAAAGATGTCTACAGCTTCTATAGCACATAGCATACGAACCACACATGCAATGAAACCGATGATTATAGAATCTTATCTGTAGTTAAATTGATTATCTAGAGAATGAGAGCTTCAATCTATATATAAAAATAACCCTAGTGTGGAAAGGGTAAGTTATATTCCCCAGAATTGGACAGAGTTGTCACCATATTCTTATTTGTAAAAAACACTGGTATCTATGTCCAAATTTCTTAATGAAATATGATATTGAAAATTATTAAAATATAATTTATGCCTAAAATTATTATAAACATGTGAAATGATGCTTATGAATAATTTGAGATAATCTCATTTAAAAGTAGATGATCTCATGTCTGGAAGACAGCATTTTACAGGCCTTCTCCCCATCCTCTGGCTCTTACAGTCTTTCCACCCCCTCTTTGTTGATGTTTCCTGAGTCTTGACAGAGGGGCTGGTGGTGGTGGTAGTTCTGATAGAGATATCTTACTTAAGACAGAGTACCCAACTGTCACATGTTTCAGAACTTCTGAGCAGGTATAAATTTTGCCTTCTGGGCATGATATGGCCATGGTCCTCATGAACTTACAGAGTTATTGTTTCTTGCATAATATAAATGCAGCCAACATGTCAGCATTTATAGGGAATGAAAGTACAAGGCCTTGCCCATAGCTGAAGAGCTTTCAGCACTTAATGGCCAAAGGGGAGGGGGAGGAATCATTAATTTTCAATGGTATAGCCCCTACGAAGCTGCCCACACTCGAATAAATATTTCCACACACATATTCATGCAAAGAATTCTATTTAAATTGTATGGTTCATTAATTTAACAAAAGACATGAAAGTACAGATAACTTGTTAGGGAGAAGGGTCCAGAGGGGAAAAACGGAAGCTCATAGGGAAGGAATATGATCCAAATGCATTATATTCATATATAAAATTGTCATTAAATAGTTGGAAAAAGTAGAATATAAAATTGCTTATGTCTTTTAATGATAATTATAGACAAATAACGTAGAAAATCTGAATGAAAGTACATAAAAATATTAATCATTGCTGTCAATGTTTTCAAAACCCTGAGGATATTTTGGCATCTTTTTAAATATGTTCCCAATATTTTGTAAAGTAAGTATCTATTACTTTAATTGAAAATAGTTCACAAAACAATGTGTTAAAGAAATTATTGAAAATACTATTGATGGGGGTAGAGTGAGAGGAAGGTTGAGGAAATGGGAGGAGGGGAGCGAGTGGTACCTGGGATTGGTATGTAAAAAAAAAAACGATAGCTTGTTTTCTTTTAAAAAAATATTAAAAAGAAAATACTGTTGATAATCAGAGAAGCATAGACAAATCCACATTAATTAGTATCACTGAACTCTTGAATGTCAAGTATCAATAGATTTCTGGTCATTGAACAGTCCCAGTGAACTGCCTCAGGATTTCTTTCAGTCACCATGCTCAGAGTTTTGAGAACTGTTCATTGATGTGGAATTCCCCTCTGTATGCTGTGAATATGTTTCGTTATCATTGGTTAATGAATAAAACTGTTCCTGTCAATGGCTTAGAATAAAAAAGCCAGGTAGGAAATCGTAACAGAGATACTTAGAGAGAGTAGACAGAGTCAAAGGGACACGTAACTGCCAAAGGAGTAGGACCCGGAACCTTTCCATTAAGCCACGGCCTGTAACAATACACAGATTGAAAGAAATGGGTTAATTCAAGATGTAAGAGCTAGCTAGAAATATGCCTGAGTCATTGGCCGAACAGTGTTGTAATTAATACAGTTTCTGTGTGAGTTTTCAGGTCTGAGCAGTCAGGAAATGAATGAGCAGTCTCTCCTACAGTTCATGCTAACAGTGCTAGTTGCAGAAAGAGCAAGGGTCTCGAACTATAAGTCACATTTGTTTGCTAGCTCTTGGTAATAAAAGGCACAGTGGGAGTAGTGCTGGCTCTGCTGCAGTAGCGTGCAGCATGAGCTCTCCATCTCGGCTGAGTCTCTGTGGAGGAATAAAACTTCCTCTGAGTTTTATGTAACTTCAAATTTCCATAAAAATATTCTCATGCACTCTAGAGAAAGTGTGAGAAATTTCTTCACAGAAAGCTTGTGTTTTCCCATCGCTTCTTGCTGCAGTTTAACCATCACACAGGACTGGTCTCAGAGCATGACAAGTAATAAATATGGAAGCATTTCACAAGGTTTTGAATTCCAGAGGTGGGACTATATTTCATCATGACTTGAAACTACATGGTGTTTGAAGGGACTGACTTCTGGTGTCACAATTCTTTTATTTGGTAACGTAGAGTAGGCATCTGAATGTGGTCCTGATTTGTCATGATCCACTAAGGTATTATAACTTCTGTGGGTAGTTTCTCAGTTTTGGGTGGACAGAGAGTAAAAATCCCATCATAATGCTATCACTAAGACAGTTAACAACTTTCTGTACTATCATCCATGGAAGCCCATATGGGACCATGGTTGACACATGTCCTTCAGTTTCTGATGCTTACCTTTGAGCAGAAAACCAAGTAAAGTACAAGAGTGAAGAGTGTCAGTAAGTGAGTGCTGACATGCCCAATTCATGTTTTTGTATGTATTCAGCAAATTCTTTCTGAAATAAGTCTGAGCCAGGTTCTCATGTGAGTACTGGAATCATGGAAAAATACAAACCAGGCAAAGTTCAGCCTACATGAAACCTGCATTCTCCTATATTACCATGGTGCATATATCACACAAGTTTAATTTTCTTGAGGACTTAGCTATGGTTAGTTATGAGTATCCTTGAGTCAACCTAGCATAATCAGTCCAATATCATTCAAGACATAATGCAGTGATTCTACCAACAGAATCACTTCAGACACCTTTAAAAAATTCAGAACCAGACTTACTCTTAATAAAAAGCAGGAACCCTGCAATGTAGGAAGTACCTCAGAATCCATGTCTAATATTGTAAACCTAGCCAACTACTCATGGCTGGTGAGGGCATGGACCCTAGAGGAGGACCTATTGCTGCCATTTTCTTAAACCAATATAATTTCTAACTGTGTTCTAAATATGTATTCTTATGCCCACAGTTAAGTGTAGCTTTCAGTTCTCATCAATGAAGCTTCTTTTAACAGCAGACAGAGACTATTTACTGAAATCCATAACTTATCAAAATGTAGAGAGTAGGTGTCTATGCAGTTTCCACCCCTAATTAGTTCACCTACAATGGAGTCCCTGGACCTAAGGCATAAGGAACATCACAGAAGAGGGAACAAAGGAGCAGGACCAAAAAATAAATAAATAAATAAAAGCATCTCTTATGTATGATATAGACGCTGCACTTAGGGAATCTTAACTTAATCCTACACAAGATCAGCATGCTTGTAACAGCAGTTGATATGCCTATGCAGATGGAGAAAATCTCCCAAGGCCCCATTCCTAGATGATAAGCTAGTTATGGAAAAACAATGACTGCTGAAAGAAAGAGAATCCATTTTCTTCAGAGATGAACCCCTGATAAGTTAACCGATTCCATGTGGTCATCCCTAAACACATAACATGATCAACACTAAATGGACTTACTTAGCAGGGTGTGAGAGAGAGAGAGTGTGTGTGTGTGTATGTGTGTGTGTTTGTGTGTATGTGATAGTCTGCTTTCTACAGCTGTGATAAACACCATGACCCAAACCTACTTGGGGGGTGAAGACAATTTTTGTTGTTGTTGTTTTTAAACCTTACACTTCCACAGCCCATAATTGAAAGCACTCAAACAGGACCTCAATTCAAGCAGGAGCTGAAGCATAGACCATGGTGGGTTGGGACGACTGGTTTGCTCTCAGGTTCATGATCAGCTCACTTTCTTATGCCTCCCAAGCACACCTGCACAGGAATAGCAGCACACACATTAAGTTGGACCCTCCCATATCAATCATCCATCAAGAAAATGCCCCACAGCCTTGCCTACAGGCCCATCTGATGGAGGTACTTTCTCAACTGTCGATTTTCTTCCCAAATGAGCCTACTACCTTGGGTCAAGCTGACAAAAAATTAACCAACCCAACACAATACTCATATATGAGATTTTCAAAATAAAACAAACGCTTGTAATTAAGAAATAAATCCTGATGCTCCTGATGCTGAAGAAATGTCTTACTGGGTGAACACAATTGAAAACCTGAGTTTGAATCCTGGCACCCAGACAAGAAGCTGGACATGCCTATAATCCCAGCTTCTGGTTCACTGTGGAAAGATAGTTGATGTTAGGTTATGACCCCCACATGTGCATGCATGGGAATGAGCACCCACACATTCAAGTGCATGCACCACACACATGCATGCATGCATGCACAGAGAGAGAGTAACAGAGAGAGAGAGAGAGAGAGAGAGAGAGAGAGAGAGA